>BMAV01006020.1:607471-620718 GCA_019973955.1 Trichonephila inaurata madagascariensis
GTATAAGCATAAAATACGACTTTTTTTTAATTTAAAAAAATCGTTTTGAAGAAATTTTTTCCCTAACATTTAAACATCTTTACCCAAATATGAAATTTGAAATTTTATCTGAGTTTTACAAATAGAACAAGTACAATTAGTTTAATGTTTGTTTTGAATTCAATGGAAAACACGTGTTTGTTTTTATCATGTGACTTCATGAATCAAGCCTATTGAAACAATTTTTTAAATTAAAGTTATAAATTCGAACAAGAATAAAAAAAAAATGGGATGAAGTTGGATATGTGTAATCTTACGATAGATTATGTAAATGAATTACTTCTGACATAAAATAATCTTCACCAATGCACCAATGATACCCAGAATCATCCTCTTTTTCTCTCTGCAGGAAATCAAATGTGATCGTTGCTCCCAAATTGCTATGGGTAGACTAAAAAGCGGATACCTGAAATGTCTTTCCTTTGACAGTGGCAGAAAAATCCATCCCACTTGTAAAAATTGCTGCGACCATTAAGCTTCCCCAGATCACATTCTCGGTGACACCGGACCTTTTAAAGCGGGCTTAACATCTGATTTCCTTATTATTATAGAGCTTTTGAATAAACAACCTTCTGGAGTTGATCTGACCTGTATTACATTTTTCGAGGATAAGATAAAACATGATAAAATAATAGGAATCGAAAAAGTTTACTCCTACTTTAAAAAAAAAATCTTTGCATCATAAGATAAACAGAAATATTTGTTATAGAGCAAGAATAACGATATCGTAATAAATTTTCTGATTATTTCGGTTTCGTTTATAAATCTAGCACGAACTATGACAAAGCTTTTGCCATCTCCAACTATTTAGGGCTGACTTGGTGTATTTACACAAATATTTTTTAACAGTTCCGTTATTTTAAGCTGTGCCATCAAATTGGAGAAAAAATGGTTAATAACATTAAAAGTAGTTTTGAAAGATATGTCCCCAAAATGCTATTGTTGAAAATAGATTCTCGTTGAATGCTTTAAAATTCCTTCGATTCGTTATATTAAAAAAGATGCATTTTAATAATTTATTTAGGTACTTGCGTATTATCACATCCTATTGGCGACATTATATGAAATGAAGCATCTGGTTTCCAATTCAGCGCGTACGACACATAAGAAATCGTGGTTGCCAACTTGGTGAGTTATTAATAGAGTTGGCGATTGTTGCGATAAAACGCAAGTACCTTAACTTACTCCCAAGACATGTTTAGACGACGAAATTGAAACTTAAGTCGGCACCTCAATTTTTCTTCTATAATCTTCGGTCACCTCGGAGGTTCACTCCTCCATTCATTATTCATCAAAAAACTACAGCATTTCAAATAAAAAAATATTCTTCTGGCTTATAAATATGATGCTCTCTTGTTTTGAACCTATACATTGGTGTAAAAGAAATGGCCTATTCAAATTTTTTTTTTTCATAAATACCTAATTATTTGGGAGCAAAAATAATAATTTAGGAATGGTATTAAAAATTCATTTCTTGAAAATATTATCTGTTCCTGAGTTAAGAATCGGTTTGAAATCGCATTTCTTATGTAAGATATTGGTATGACTTAAATACTTTGGGTCACATCATATAAAATAATGTATGAAAAGTTTAATTTTTACTCCTTAAAAAATCTAAAGAAAACAAAAATTAGTGCTGCTTAATTAATGTTTCAGTATTTGTATGTAAAGTCAAATGGACTGTGTGCAATTTTCTATAGAAAAATCAGTTACATTTCAATTTCCAAGATTGATATAATGTTCGTTGATCTGAGCCAAAACAGCAATAACAAGGTAATCATTTAAAATAATTTAGTATTAAATTTTAGGCACCAACTTTCACTTCTAATTGCTTATTCCTGATTGGCTGAAATTCCTAGAATAGGATAATTTGAAGGAAATTCTTTCTTTTAATGTGAGATTTCACAGCGATTGTACGTGCTATAAAACTGCTGTGCTAATTGACAAAAAGCTACTTTGTTTTCTACATTTGGTGACTTGAAATCTATTGTATTTCAAAGTTTCTTTCTTGTTTGTTCCTTTTAAATATAAATCTTATTGAATAGCTTATTTTTTGTATTTAGTTTTTTTGAATTTCTGTAGCGTTAGGCTTAGGTCTTATCGTTTTCTTTTGGTTATTTTCTTTCTCCATATTTGGCGAAACAATGTCAGATTTTAATGCTTTTTATGAGTCTTTCTTTTCAGATCGCTGCCAAGAAGAGCCAATGGACTGGGAGGATATTCCTTTCCTCCCTGAGGTAAGTGCACCTTTTGTTCCTTCCCGTCCCCCACGGAAGATGAGGTCCCTCATCTCCGCACAGGTAATTGAACCCCCTTCTCTTTCAGCCAACCGCTTCCCCAACATGAGGGCTCTCGTTCCGAAGGTAAGGGCACCTCAGGTACCCAAAGTGTCTGTGATGTCTATTGTTTTTAATGTCGTTTCTCCTATTACTTCCTATTTTGCTTCTTTCTTCTTTTAATGTTTTTATTTTTAATTACGTTGTTATTCTACAAATTGGAAGATAGTTGCTTCAGCTAGGATATACTTCTGGCGACGGATTTTAAAAGGAACTCTCATTTGATATTGAAATTTCATTTAAAAATTGACGCAATATGAAAATTTTTGAGTCGGTAGAAAAAATCTGATGCTTTAACAATTTTTCTTTTTGTTTAAATTGAAAAATATTTTCGTGTTTATTTTTTATTAATCAGCCTTAAATTATTCTTGAATAAATATTTTTTGTGATATGTCTTTTGATTTATTTTTGTTGCCTTTTTTGAAATATTTTTAAAAGTCTTTTTTTTCTTAGTATTATTTAGTTTAACACTTAAAAACATTATGTTTGATGGATGTTTCTCTTAGTAAATATTCAAAGCCTGTTCTTTGTAATAATTTAACAAATATATTTCAGAGCTATTTTTTTTATCTACAGATCTTTATTTTGAAAGTTTATTAAGGAAATGTATTTTAAACTAACTATACAATAAGCTTTTGATACTTTTTCGTTTCGCCAGTCCAAATCTCGCCAAGCAGGCATTATTGGCTACGACACATAATATACACATAAAAAAAGTTATTAAATGTTAGTTCTTATTGGTTTTTTAGCTATATTTGATGTATCATGAAAAGATACTAATTAGTAAAGACCGCGACTTACTTTGTGAAAACGGGATGTTAAAAGGTTACCAGATCGAATATTCAGTTTGGAGTCGGTTGTATCGTTTTTGGCGATTTCATCGCCTGTGCTGGCAAAACGGAAACGTAACAAGTTCTTTAATTTAATAAATAATTGTAAAACTACTTGTAAACTGTTTTTTTCAGAGGATCTACGACCTTTCTAATCAAGGTTAAGTATTGCCAATGATTTTTGATCGCAAATAATGTTTCTTTTTTTTTACAGATAAAACTATAGGCGGAAGGGGGTGTTTCGTTACACTCCCGGGTTGCCCTCAATGATTGTTGAAGAGGGCAGCCTCGAGGGACCAAAGTAGCCGACCTCCAAGTGGTGTTCCTCGGGCAACGCTGTGCTTCGAACTGATGACAGCGGCTGACGGGCTACTAAGTAGATACAAGTAACGATAAGTTATTGTGGAGCTCTACGGAACAAAATGATAATATTTTTGGATTAGTGAGCGAAAGATTTCGCCAATATTTCAACCGTGCGTTTTCTTTAGTTCCCCGCGGTATTTAAGATATAATACAACACTTGAAAGTCACCAAAGCAAGAAAATGTCAAAAGGAAACAATACTTAATCGGTGGGTGTAAAAACATTTTGTAAGAAGGAAAGCAATTTTGATCAAATTTATTTATGGATTAAAAAAGTTCCAAATTTTTTAATTTTAAAAAAAATTGATCTGCTAGCAAAAGATATTTATCGTGCAGTATTCACTTTAAATATTGCCAAAATTGGCGTACACTTCACATTTCACTCGATGGCGACCGATTTTAGAAACTATAGATGTGGATGAGTAATATATAAGTAAACATCATAGAGAAAATACTACGTGCTGGAACCTGATGCTGTATTGAGGTTTTTCTTTTGGTATATATCTGTCATATTTTCTTTCATTTTACCTTAGTTTCCACTATTTCTTTTGTTATTGCTAACAATTTAAGTGGGAATAATATTAAAAAAATCTAGCAATAAGTTATTCGAAACCGCCATCTGAAAATTTCTAGATATTGATTTTCTATAGATTTAAAAGAGAAACTGAATAAACTTGTCTTTGTGTACTACCAGGAGGAATTGTATATTAGAGACATTTTCGTTACTTCTGTATTATGAAAGAGGCTTCACGTTTATAACTAAGCAGATTATACGAATAGATTCAATCTAAAAATGTGACAATCGAAGCCATTTTTTAACTAAGTTGTATTCTCAAATATTTTGGTGTTATAATGCTATTTTTGCAATAAACTGTAGAAAAACACGTTACTTAAATTTTATCAATGTATAAGCTGTTTAAACATTACTTATATTTCTTTGTAAATTATTATATGCAAGATTGGGTAAAGACTTAGTTTAGTCCCCTTCTAAGGTGTCCGAAGGGAAAAAAAAGTTTCCAGTTGGCACGAGATGTCTTTTCTCTTTGCCAATGTACTGAAATAATTAGCCAAATTGGCGATAGAGAAATATTGTTATTAAAAAGCAGTTGACTGCCTCTTTGAGTATTGGGATTTATAGAAAATTTATTAAGAAACAGTATCTTTAGGGTATCTTAACAGTATCTCCCTCAGACATTTCGTAAATTTTATATTTATATGCATAGCTCTGCAAATTTATTTTTTTAAAAAAAGAGTGAAATGAAAGTAAATAAAATAGTTTTGTTACAACTTTGATTTTGCCTTTTTTTATGAACTTTTTATTTTTTATTTCCATGATCATTAAACCTATCCATTTGTACTTTTTCTTATTTTTCATTTTTTAATGGACTTTTCAATTCCAAATATATGTGATTAATTAAATTTTTGGGTTTTCATAATGTGAAAGTTGCCGTACATATGTAAAAAATATGAATGATTAGCACTTGCATGTTAGTCCGTCCAGCATTTCAGCCAAAACAAAAACGGTCACACAAATGTGAAAAAACATTCACGCGCGTGTGCTGCAAAACCCTGTTTTTGTTTTTAAATTAATTGCCTTAGTTATGTTTTCGATATTAATCAAGCCCTAAATTCCCATATTATTTTCGTTTTACTGGATAAAATTTCGTCTTAATGGATAGACGAGTCATCACCTGAATTTCTTAATCCATAACGCTTACACAATGGCTAAATTATATGAGCATCACCACGCATTACGACTATCTCTATTATAATCTATGATGGCTTCGAATGTTTCTCCTCTATCCAAAATTCTCATTTAAACTAGCTATTTAAAAAAAAAAATCTTCAGACCTATAAATGTATATTTTCTTATTTTGAACATATACATTTCGGCTCAAGAAATGGCAGATATTTTCAAAAATACTTTTTAGAAATACCTAATTATATTAAATGAAGGCTCACTTTTTAAAAATATTACCTGTTCTGGAATTTATTAATTGATTTAAAATCACACACCTTGTGAAGTATTGGTATGATGTAAATATTTTAGAGCACGTCAAATAATAAGGAAACTTTAATCTCAAGAAAACTAAGGTTAGTACTGGTAAATCAATTTATCAGGATTTGCATATAAAATCTAACAGACTGTGTGCAATTTTCTTTTTAAAAATCAGTTACATTTCAATTTTCAAAACTGATATAATATACTTTGGTCTGTGATAAAACAACAGTAACAAGCCTTTTATTTGAAATAATTTAACATTCAATTTTAGACACTTCAACTTTCACTTCTGATTGCTTCGTCCTGATTGGTTGAAATTCCTAGAATAGGAAAATTTGTAGGAATTTCTTTCTTTTAATGTGAGATTTCACAGCGACTGAACGTGCTATAAAATTTCTCTGTGCTAATTGGCAAAAAGCTACTTTGTTTTCTATATTTGGTTACTTGAAATCTATTGTATTTCAAAGTTTCTTTCTTGTTTGTTCCTTTTAAATATAAATTTTATTGAATAGCTTACTTTTTGTATTTAGTTTTTTAACTTTTCTGTATCGTTAGGCTTAAGTATTAACGTTTTCTTTTAGCTCATTTTTTTCTCCATATTTGGCGAAACAATGCCAAATTTTTATACTTTTTATGAGTCTTTCTTTTCAGATCGCTGCCAAGAAGAAGAGCCCATGGACTGGGAGGATGTTCCTTTCATCCCTGAGGTAAGTGCACCTTTTGTTCCTTCCCGTCCCCCACGGAAGATGAGGTCTCTCATCTCCGTTCAAGTAAGTGAACCCCCTTCTCTTTCAGCCAACCGCTTCCCCAACATGAGGGCTCTTGTTCCGAAAGTAAGGACACCTCAGGCACCCAAAGTGTCTGTGATGTCTTTTGTTTTTAATGTCGTTTCTCCTATTACTTCCTATTTTGCTTCTTTCTTCATTTAATGATTTTTTAATTCTATTTATATTGTCTTTCTACAGGTTTAGAGAATGTTGCTTTAGCGAAGAGGTACCTTTGGCAATGAGTTTTAAAGTTAACTCTCTTTTGATATTGAAATTCCATATGGGAATAGATTATCTCTTAAATATTTTAAGTCGTTAGTAAAAAAATTTGCTGCTTTAACAATTTTTTTCTTTTAGTTTAGAACTGAAAAATGATTTACGTGATTATAATTGTGATTATCATTATAGTATTCTCCAAGAAATATTATTAGTGGTATGTGTTTCGATTTACTTTTGATATATATTTTGACAAATATCTTTTAAATATCTATTAAAAAATAGTAGGCTATATTGTTTGTAAAAGAATATGTTTGATAGATATTTGTATTAATATATTTTTAAAGCGTCTTTGAATAATTTTTGATAAGTATAATTAAAAGTTTTTTCCCCATAGATCTTTATTTTGCATAAAGGTTTATTAAAGCATTGTATTTTAAACTTTTTTACAGAAAATGTTTCTGGTACATTTCCGTTTAACCGGCACAAATCCTGCCAATCTCATTTTATTGGCGACAACACAGAATATAAACATAAATAAAAAAAGGTAGCAAATATTAGTGTTCGATCTATTTTTGATTATTAACATTAGTGTTTCATCTATATTTGATGTATTATACTAATAAGAAAAGCCGTGTTTTGAAAATGGTATGGTAAAAGATTACCAGTTGCAATATTCAATTTTGAGTCCGTTGTAGCATTTTTGGCGAACTTTTCACCTGTGCCGGCGAAACGGAAATGTACCAAGTTCTTTAATTTAATACTTCATAATAAAACTAATTTTTTTCAGAGGATCCCCGACCTTTCCGTCTGTGTTAGATATTACTAATGCTTTTTGTTCTAAAATAATATTTCTTACAGACGGAAGGGGGTGTTTCATTACACTCCCGGGGCTGCCCTGAGGGGTTGTTGAAAAGGGCAGCCTCGAGGAACCATAGTAGCCGACCTCCAAGTGGTGTTCCTCGGGCAACGCTGTTCTTCGAACGATGCTTACGTACTATCGCAACAATGTCAATTATCAAAATAACTCGCCAAGTTAGCCACCCCAATTTTGCATATGGCGTAAGCGTTAAGTTAGAAATCAAGTGCTTTGTTTCGTACAATGTCTTCAATTCCGTTGCGATAATAATTAAGTACCTTTCGAACTGATGACAGCGGCTGACGGGCTACTAAGTAGATGCAACGATAAGCCACTATAACTCTTCGGAACAGAGGTGATCATATCTGCCAGTGGCAGCTTTTTGGATTGGTAATAGATACATTTCACGAAGATTTTAACCATGCGTTTTCTTTCGTTACCCGGGGTGTTTTTTAGGTATGAAAAATTAAATTCTCCAAAGCAAGAAAATGCCAAAAGGGAATAATATCACATCAGTACGTGTAAAAACATTTTTCATGCAGGAAAATTTTAACAAACAGTTTGGCTAAATTTACTTATCGATTGAAGGTTGGATGTATTGGAGACTTTTTTTTATAAAAAAAAAAAAAAATCGTTCTTCATCGTCTGGCATTTTCTTTATATATCGCCAAATTGGAGCACACTTAAAATTTTACTTGATCACAACCGATTTTAAGAAGAACACAGATATGTATGAGGGGTTTGTAAATATACAGCCAAAAAAGAAAATATACAACGTCTTTGAAGCTGATGGCTCATTGAGGATGTTTTTTGTTAAAATATCAGGCTTTTTCTTCATTTCCCCATATTTATTTTCTCTTTCTTCTCTTATCGGTAGCCACCTATGTTGAAATAATATTAATGAAATCTAACAAAAACTAAACACAACTGCCGTCTCAAAGTTATGTAGAGATTGATTTTCAACCGATTTAAAAAGAAATTGAAATAATTCGTCTTTGTGTAGTATCATCAGGAATTGTGCATAAGACATTTTGTTACTTCTATACTACGGAAGAGATTTTATGTTTAACTATGTAGATTATGAACATAGATGCAATCTAAAAATGCAGCAATCGAAGTAGTTTTTAAAATTTAAGATACGAAATTGATCATATTGATATTGAAGTGCTATTTTTGTGATAAACAGAAGAAAAACGTATTTAGTAAGATTTTATTAATATTACGTTGCTCTAACATTACCTATATCTTTATATATATAAATCTTCTGTGTGTGTATGTGTAACGAAACTTCTCCTAAACAGCTGGACCGATTTTGATGACATTTTTTGTGGGTGTTACAGTGGATTAGAGAATGGTTTAGATTCAGAATTCGATCCAATACAGCAATTAGTTAAAATGATATTAATTAAAAACCTTAAAACGCATAATTTTTTAATCTCTGTGTGTTTTTACTCCGCTAATGCGCGGCAAGAAAAAAAAAGAAATAAGAGCGGAAAATTTTGTTTTTCGCACGACCCATTGTAAGTTGCGTGTCGGAGGGTTGGCAAACTATCACATTTGCTTGCTTATACTCGTAAAGGATTAACCAAAAATACTGTGAATTCAATGGTATTACGTTAAATTTATTTATTGTGCATTAAAAATATACCTGTTATGAAAAGAGCTCGAGTTTTATCTTTTTTATCATTTAATTAAAACAAGTTTAAGTTTCTATTCAGAATAGCTTCTACTATATTCAACTTAGTTCATAGTATACACTTACACGCAATCGATAGGTCGAATTTTTGTAACTGTGCATGTGCTGACATCAGGTATTATAATAACTTTTTTTTATAAAAAAAATTCATCAAAACGGTCCAGATTGGTACAACTTATTCAAAACAGTTTGAAATTTTTGGATTTAAGACGTGTGTGCAGGACAGCGTCTGTCGGGCTGCTAGTATCTTTATAAATTATTGTGTGCAAGGTTGAGTAAAGACTTAGTTTAGACCGCTTCTAAGGCGTCGGAAGAAAAAAAAATGCCAAATTGGAACGATATTTGCCTATTTTCTTTTGACAATGTATTGAAAATAATTAGCCAATTTGGCGATAGAGAAAAACTGATTAAAAAGCATTTGACAGCCGTTTCGAGTATGGATATTTGAAAATTGATTATGAAACAATATCCTTAGTGATAAGAACTTTTTTATCAGGTATTTCATACATTTTTTTTTTTTACTTTTTTGCTTTCATAATTAAAATAAAGAGTGAAATGAAATGAAATAAAATAGTTTTGTTGAAACGTTGATTTTGCCATTTTTATGATTTAGTGATCTTTCCTTGATCTTTAAATCTACCCGTTTGTATTCATTCGTAGTTAGCATTTTTCAATGGATATTTCATTTACGAATATATGTGTCTTATTAAGTTTATGGAGTTTCATGATGCGAAAGCTCCCGATTATATTTAAAAAATATGAATGATAGGTAGTTAAATATTAGCCCATCCAACGTTTCCGCCGATACAAAAACCTGCCAAATATCTCGCTACATTGAGAAAAAACATTCCAGCATGTGCTCCAGGACAATGATCTTATTTATAAATAATTTTCTTTAGTTTTGTTTTCTTTAGAGGTAAATAAAGCCCTAAATTCACAAATTGTTATCGTCATAGCGGATAGAATATGAAAACAGAGAACCAAGCTGCTTGGTGCATTTTGGCGTGATTACTTCTCGCTCGCCAAATATTCAATGTCTTAGGTTTTTGCCAAAATATCTTCTAAATGAATGAAACATTTGTTCTTGCTAAAGGTTTAATATGGAGGGCTCAACTAGTTTAAAACTGCATAGTGAAATGTAACGATATGTTCATTCAAAACTAAGGAAAAAATTGAAACGGAATGCTTTTAACTACAATATGATTAAAGTGTGGTAAATTACGTAGGAAAGTAAGAGAATTGATATTAAAATTTACAATGGATCTTTTATAATTCCTTTTAAATAGCAATCTAAAAATAGGATGCATCATTTTACAAAAAAAAAAAAAGCTTATTTTGTTAACTGAAGAAGTGCATAACCTCTGAAACTTCACTCTAGAATAAGAACCATGCAATAATTTGTAAAATTAATTAGATTATTTAAATGGCAGGAGCCCCCAATGTAATTTCAGTTGGCCCGTTTCAAGGAAAATGTACTTTTCCCACGAAATATTCTACAAAAATTGACGTCGTTTAGGTCAATATCATTTGAACCATTAGCAGTAACTACACTTGTTCCCCCACCTGTATCATCTTTTGATTGTCATAGAGAAGCTCGGGTTGAGATTGACGTTAAATACCAGTGAAATTTAAAACAATTCCTAAATCTGCGTTTTTATTAGTTTTTCCTGACGGTAATGTATACTCTTTTCGAAAACACAAGCTAAAAGAATATTAAGAAAAACTTGTTCGCCTAACTTTCTGGTGGAGAATTTGCGATTTATTGCCAAAAACATTTTGGTCGCCAAAGGGAGGGTTGATATACACGATATTACTGGAAGCTCGCAACAGCAGTGTTTAAAGCTGACAGGTGTCAAATCAAGTGCATGAGGATATGTAAGGGCAAGACATTTTTTGTCATTTTTACTAAATGCCTTAATAATTAAGAAACTGCAGACCACATTCTTATTTGTTGGGCCTTTCCAAACAGGATTTGGTCTCTGATTTCATTTCTGTGCATGGCTTTAAAAATACAGCAATTTTCTGCGATTAGGGTTTCTAATTTCCCGGGTTTTTCCATTTCCAGGAATGTCCAGGAAATCCCGGGAGTGTAATTGTCGTTCCTGGGATTCCCGGGAACAAATCAAAATTTCAAAAAATTTAAAAACAAGTTATTTTTAAATAAAATCAATAATAATATAAAATAAGGATACATACAAATTTCAAAATTAATACTTATTTATATAATGTGAGCTAAAAATACAAAAAAATATATAATAAATCGATTATTCATTTTTAAAATAGGATTTCAGAAATTACAGTAATTTATACTTTTATCACTCAGTCTAGTTGTAAGCTTTGTGACAAACAATCCGCCATCAGAAAATGCTCTTTCCGCTTCAACCGAGATTGGAAGAATTGTTTTTAAAGCCTCACATAGTTCTATAATGTTTGGTGAAGAATTTTCAGTCGAGTCGAACAACTGCTTCTCTTGTTTCATGAATAATTTTGAAAATAGTACTTTCCTTGGTTGAACAATGTTTCTTCCAACGTCAAAGGTTTTTCTTGGAAAATCTCCATGCTCTCTTCTGAGTGCGATGAGTTGGATATTGATTCCTCTTTTTCGCAGAAAAGTCTTGTCTCTCTCTCTCTATCATTTGGGTTTGTCTAACCAAACAATTTTTACTAGGCAATCGCGAAATACAATGCGAATCGACAGTAACTGCAGCTGTTTCGTATTTTCTCCCAAAATTCAGGTAGTGCATTGAATCCTATTAAATTAACGTCGCGTCTCTATTACATTATTAGAATATTTCATATTTTTCGCAAATTCTGAGAGAATTTTGTTCGTTCAATTCTCCAATAATGAAAGAAAATACACCTAATGTAGTTAGCAAAGTTGCATTTGGACTGCATAGTTTTTCTAAGCTGATTTTTACTGGCTTTAAGCCTGCTATAATTGTAGTCAGAGCTTCAAATTCTACATTGGCCATCATTTGTTCTTTATATAATGTCAATTAATTCTCTTAAAGTTACTGTATTTCTAAAAATCTTTCAAGCATTACCAACAAACTATTGAAGCCACGTGCGTTTCCCGGGAAATCTGGGAATAAATTATAATTCCCGAGAATAGAAAAAGTATAGAAATCTTATGATTTCTCGGGAACCCGGGATCCCGGGAAGGAAACCCTATCTGCAATGGACTCAAATGTCGGAACATTAACGAGAATCATGATTGTCATATACACTGTTTCGGCGAAAGCTTCGTATAAACAAAGGTCAAGGAAATATTTTACAAACAATGAATCTTTTAAAGCAGTGTTTATTTTTCTATACCAACACAAGAAGCTTGACAAATAATTCTTTATTTGAGAATAGGGCTTTTCTGATTATATTAGTAATTTCTCACCGTATAAGCTTTATATAATTTTTAACAACTCTTCTGAAGAGCTTGATATTTTGAATACTTCTTTTAATATTTCTAACTGTAAATTTGTACGGCTTAACTCTTAATACGCATTTACTTTATTCTCAGTAATTTAGTGTATAGTTTTTTGCGTGTATGTTGTTTTTGTTTTTCTTAAGTGCTTATATATCTTAAATTATGTTTAATGAGATTTTGAGATTCTTGTTTTGTGTGCTTTTCTGTCGTGTACACTGCAACTGGAGTTTTTTTTTTTTTTTAGGGTACAATTCTCTTCAGAAAATAAGTGACATTTGGTGGTCAATTACTAAGGGTCAGTGAACTGCAAGGGAAAATCCGGATGCTGGATTGAATAGAAGATAATACAAAGCTAAGGGATAATTCCATGTCTAAGGCAGTGCTTCTGAAACTTTCAATATTTGCGACCCACAGTTTTCACTCATAATTTACATCATGCCCCCCCACCCTTTCCCCATAGAATAACAATGTACATTAACGTTAAAGCTACAATATGACTTTATTTATAACTCTTACACATTATCAAACTTTTCATTTTGTATATCTTATTTTTGAGTAACAGATATTTTTACTTTTAAGTAATAGGATAAGCATTGCGTAACTTTCCTTTCTAATTTGAAAAAATGGATTAAACTGGTATAAATATGTAACATGTATTTTAATTTTTATTATGAGAGAATGTATTTTGCCTTGCGTCCTTTCAATAATTTTATAATTTTT
>BMAV01006021.1:0-92321 GCA_019973955.1 Trichonephila inaurata madagascariensis
ATCGCTTTTAAGAAAAAAAAGTTATCTCAAATCTTTTAATGAATGGATATTAAAGTCACAGAAAATGTATTCATTAGAAAATGATTTTAAAAACTTCGTCTGAATTTTTATTTTAATGATACGATAAACTGACAAATGTAAAATTCTCTTATAAAAGTGTTGACACAGTAATTGTGAGGCAACCTTTTTTGGTCCCCGTACCCTTCAAACTCTTCTTTTAAAAAGAACCCAACTACTTGGACAATTTTTTTAAAAATTTTTTTTTTTGGGGTTTTTTTAGAAAAAAAGGCAAAATTTAAAAAAAAAAACAAATTATAACTACAAAAAGGGAAAAAAAAATGGGTAAAGACAAAAAATTATTAAACGGGGCCCGCTGAAAATGGTAAATGAATAAATTTGAAATTTTTTTCAATTTTGATGTATTATTTTTATTTCTTTTTGAAATGAACTTCAGGAAAAGAATATTTTATTTTTAAAAACTAGACACTTTTCTTTATTATTATAAAAAATTGTTAAAAACAGTGATTATATTCCAAAAAGAACTGTAAATTTTTTAAAGCTATTGATAAATCTGGGGTTAAAAAACAATTCTACTGTTAACAGAACATACATAAAAATTTCACAAATTATTTTAAAATTTTTTTGAGCAATCGTGTCCCCGTTTGAGTTTTTCGAAAAAACCAATCTCAGAAAATGAATTAAATTTTGGCATCTTACGAAAAATTTAAAGGCTTGCTTTAACTAAAACATTGAGTTTTTTTTTCTAGAAAGGGAAAAATAAAAACGGTATTTTATTAAGCTAATAAAAGGGCCCTATAAAATAAAATAAAAAAAATTTTGTAAATTTTTTTAAAAATCTTGATTTTAGGGTAGTTGGATACCTTCACATGCGTAGTGGAAAAAGTGACACACAATTTCCATAATAAATTATTAATCGATACTTTTTTTCACTTTAATTTTCCTTCCTACAACATTACAAAATATTTATATGGAAATAAATACGTAGAAAAACAAAGAAAGTTTTACGCAAACTTTGCCGTCCATTTTTCAACGTAATTTTTTCTAATTTTGGGGGTGGGAAGCCAAAGGGTTAGTGAGGGTTTATTAAATACACTCTAAAAAATTGGGTCCAAAATTAAAAAATTTTCAATGATCCACGGGCCCACGACTGTAAAAAAATATTGTAGTCAAAAATTTTTATAAAAAATGGGGAGGTTTGTTTTACAAGACTCAAAACGATTCAAGGAAAAATGTTTTACATATTGGTATATAAAAGTTATAAGGAGGTAGAATTAAAATATTTTGCAAACCTGTTTAAAATAAGAGTCCACCTTTTTCCCGAAAATGTCTGATATTTTATGCATATAGTCAGATTTTTTTATATTTAAAACTATTTAGATTTAATTATATTTATATTGAAAACTCTTAAATTTGAACCACGGTTAAGCGACGATGGCGACAGTCCCCTCCTCCACTTCGAAATTCCACACCACGTCAATGACAGGACTTTGAGCCTCGACAGATTTAACGTGCATCAGCCCCTCTGCATGGCAGAGCTTCAGTCGCAGTGAGACCTGAACTTATGACAAGCCAACCACGAGTCCGCAACAAGGAGGAATGAGATCTTTATCTTATCATTTAGCTTCATCAATCAGATGGTGTAGTGACAATAACAGCAATGTGAAATAAATAAGTTTCATCAAGATTAATTCGAAAGATTATTGTTCATGACGAAATGCAATATTTTTGCAGTTGTAAGGAAAAGAAAACAAAATTGAGTAGGTTTTTAAATGTAAGCAATTAAATATTATTAATATCTATATAAAGAAAGACTTTAATCTTTAACTAAGAATTCAAATTAAACGGAAGTTGAAAAACAAATAGAGCAGTTTGATATTTGTTCCGTTTTTTTACGCTAGTATTAATAAAAATTCATAGACTTCAAAAATTAAATTCAGAAAAAAAAAGAAAACAGATAATATATTTGATAGATAAAAACTCGCCAGTTAATATTTGATAAAATCTCTAAAGAAAAATCAATGTTTTACAAATCGTACTTTATTCGATTATTGCCTTAGTCATAAAGATAAAAAGTTCATGATTCTTCCATTTAGAGTGGCATGGTTATAGCATAAATCAAAGCTTTAAGCACTTTTCCATTTCAAAATTTGTTCAGCATCAAAGATATATATAAATCATGAATTTTTTTTATTTTCTAACTAAATTATAAACTATTTTGTTTTTAAAGTAAATAAAATATCCTGAATATATGTTACTGTCAAAATACAAACAAAAAAATAATATATGTGAATGCATTATTTACTTTACAGAACTTATACAAAAAAAAACGTATCATCAGTAAAAAAATTTTTATAAGTTGACATTTTTGAAGACAAGTATGTAAAGCTGAAGGTTTCTTTCTTATTATAATCACTTTAAAAAACAATACATAAATGAAAATCAAAACTAGAAATAATCAAAAACGAGTACATTCAAAAAACTATTTTATACCATCAAATTAAAAAAGTATTTTAAAAAATTAATGCCAAAAAAAACATTAATCAATTTCTACTTCTGGTTATAATAAACATACCCTAAAAAAATAGTAAGCCCACACCATTTGTCAGAAATAATAATTCAAAACAAATTAAATTCAGTCCCAATGTTCTTTCAATATCACTATTTTATATCAAAACCATTAATCACACATCTCTCATACCACAGAAACAAATTAAAAGTCATCCATAATGCATTATTAGATATGTGGATTTCTACAAACTCCATTAGCAATGATTTAATTATTTTTGTTTTATTTCGGTCGCATTCGAAATAACTAATGGCTTAACTTTTCTTTTCATACTTGAATTCTCTTTCGTGCTTTCCCCTCAAAATGAGAAAGAAAAAAAAACTATACAGTGGCATCTCAATATATCCCGTTCTGCTTCATAAGAGTTAAATTAAAAGCAAATTAACACACAAAAAAACCGAATTAAGAATTTAGAACTTGTATTAAATATTTTTTCACTTGTTTACGTTAAATTTAAAAAATATGTCAATTAATAAGAGTTTATTGAACAAACATTTCCCTTTTTGCCACCATGAAACTTGGATTGCTCCAAATATATATATATTTTTTAATTATAGACGAATTTTTAATATTTCATGTTTTAATTAATTATTAAAAATGCGAATTCGTATTGAATTTCAAAACACAAAAAAGCTCATTTAAGCTATTTTTCATCTCAGAAAAATACAATCCAAAGAAATATATTAAAGCTGCTATCAAATTCTGCAATTTATTTTTTCAAACACATTTAAAAAATCGTCATATTCTTATTTTTAATTGACTACAAATAACAACAGAATGAAATATTACCAAATAGTCTAAAGAATGTATTTCCATTAATTATACTTTTAATTAGATTAAATAATTTTGAGTTTTAAAAAATGGAATGTTAAAAGCAACACAATTTTAAGTAACATAATAATTTTTTGAAAATTTATAAGAAAATTGCAGTTAAAATTATTTTAGAAATATCAGTGTGTATGTGCATTCATGCTAAAAAGCTTATTAATCATTTTAATAAACATCAATACATACATTTCTTTTTTCCCTTTAAATAATTAATTTCTTGTTAAAAACCTAAAAAATTCAAAGATTCAAGTAGCTATTTTTCTTAAAATCTTAACTTTTTAATTAGTCAAAATCTAATTGCACTTTGATTAAAATTTTGTAATTAAAAATATGTATAAATATTTATTACTTAGTTAAATATAATTTAAAAAACAAGATATAAAAAACTCAATAAGGGATTTTAAAAAGATCAGTTTAAAATATTAATAACATAAAGCTTAAAATCTACCACCAACTACTCTAAAAAAATGATTTAAAAAATGTTACTTATATTTTTAAAAATGCATACTGTTCAAATTTTGAAACACTATTCACTTTCTCTCTCTGTTTCAATAGCTTCAAAATTTTTTTTTTTTTTTCATCTTTCTAATGGGGCTGTGTATTGGTATTTAACCTTTGCTGACTTAGTACATTCCCCAGGAGCTGGTATCACTTTTTAGCGCGGCACCATATACGCGATACCGATTACCGCAAGTAATTTTGACGTCCAGTTTCCTCCCCAGGAGGGAGGCACCTGAGCTCTGACGATGCGAACCTGCAACAGGATTTAATTTTGCCGAGAGCACCCAAGCCAAACAGATGCGCTCTAGGGATCTTTTACATGCCATATAACCATACGACATGGCCGGTGTCGATTTTCTGCATCATGAAAAATCCATCGACTTGGGCCGAGGTCAGAACCGGCAACCTTAGAAGGCCAGTGACAACCAACCACGCCGGCAGCTTCAAAACTATAACAATAATGAATACATCGTATGTACTGTTAAGCATTGATAAATATTGAATAACTATCAGATGACCACTATAGCAAAGTTGGGACCATATTATCTGAGATTGTATGATGCATTAACACAAGAGCTTGCAGATTTCAACTGAGTGCAAAAGGCTTATTTTTCTCACATACCCATATTTAAAAACAGCTATTGTGACATATAAGCATATGTACCAGATGTTTCAAGATTGTTTTATATTATACATATAAATTTCATCGTTGAATACTACACATAGAAAATCATACAACTGTTTTACAATCAGGTCTGCATTGGTGAAGTCATTGTATTTAAAAAATGCACCAAACTTTTATGTGTGTGAAGTTAAAATACAATTTACTTCAAAATAACATTGAAGATAGTATATATATTTAAATTACTAAGCCATTTGTGTGTGTGTCTTATTTCAGACACTATTTAAAAAAAAATATTTTATACATATTGCATAATGAATAACTACCAAATTAACATTTCTCACAACATAAAAAGCAAAATAACATTACTTATATTGCTGCCAATAATATCGTTAGAACAAAGTTATATTTCATTAAGTATGAAATACAATTTTGAAAATCAAGAGTAATCTTATGTACACAATTTTTACTATTGAGTGCATATATTCTCATGATCATTAGTATTGTAAAATAAGTAAGACAATATAAAAATAAATACTATTACAGTAACACAAAATTTTCCTTCCTCTTAATTCAGTTTGTCATATCTTTAATTAAATAATATGATATTCTGATCACTTTTTCCCATACAATTAAATCATAGTCATTGAATAACTCATACACTATATTTATATAATTATGCATCACAATAATTATTAAATCATGACAAGGGCAAGATGATAAAAATACACTATGAATACACATATGTAAAGTTAAAAACATGAATGTTCACAAGTAATAATTTAAAGCAACTAAGTTTGCAAAAACACAAATTGTTTTCTATAATCATAATGAAATCCTACAGATAAAAAGTTAATTCATTCAAAGTAAATAATACAAAGATTTTTAGTAAAAAAAAAAAAGATTAATATGACTTACTAACATAGAATTTTATTTAACTATGTGCTTCATTAAGGAATGGCAAGGAACTTGAGGGAACACTCAATGGTCTGTATGACAAATAATGATTCCCTGGGTAACAGGTTATCTATGGGTGGATCAAATAGTTTTGTAAATATGGGGGAGGGGATGTTTATTAGTTTTCAGAAATTGAATTCTTTCTGCCATAGAATTTTCAATACTTACATATTACACCTTCAACCAACTTTGCCATATCTAAAGATGTCCCCAATTCAAAACAATGTCACCAAGTGCTGTCATCATTATTGATTTTAAGCATGTGCTATCAATTTTCCACTATTGGCTGCATATTGCAGTATTTAGCAATGTCTTTTGATTTGATGAAATTGGTCGATGGCATAAAATGTAAGTACCCAATGTGGTGACTGGGATCCAAAAATAATCACATGTAGCTCCTACATGTCATAAGAAGTAACTAAAACAGGTACCCAACATTTGGAGGAAATAGTGGACATGACAACCCATTTCAGCAATTAACAAGTGCAAAGGTATGGTTGAAACATTGGAATAACTTAAACTTTTAGTAAATTATAAAAATTTACAACTGTTAGGACAAATCTAAAAAAGGCAAGAGGCTAATGATAACTTCAAAAATTAGACGTATTATGTCTAGTAGCAATTTATTTTCATGATTAACACTCAGTAAAATCATTAAATATAAGATTAAGTAAAATAAGTTTAACACAAAAATGCTTAGGCCAAAATATCAGTTAAAACAAAGTAACACAACAGTCAAGACAAACTACTATACATTTTCTTTCTGTTGTTACTAATGCCACCTGGCTGAGGGTGTCAGATTAAAGATGCCCATGGAGTTCAACGTGGCAAGGGGCTAGTAGTACCCCTGTCGGTAGCGTAACACCAATCAGGTGCAGTACAATTTTGGCTCGGTTCCACTCCAATTTTGAGAGAGAATACATTGGAGATGGTCAGAGCTTCCCACCTCTCTTCCCCTTCTACCAACCTCACGAGAGGACTTGTATCCGACGGCTATTTAAAGTATGCCCATGTCGTAAAGGCACTGTACATTTACAAACAGCCATGCCTCCTCTGGAATTCGAACCTAGACCCTATGGCACAGCAATTAGCGTCACTAACCACCATACCAAAGAGGTGGCACTTTTTTTTTCTTTTCACACAAAACGAAAATTGCTTAACACAATAAGATTTCCCTTCTGGGAATGAACAAAGTACAGAAAACACCAGCAGTGCAGCCTAGATTTAAGAGGGATGTGATATGAAAGAGAGGTTGTTTCATATATTTCGTAGAAAGGAGGCTACCTTGGCTTTGAAATACTCTCCAAATAGCCTGTGACCAGGGAAATTTTATTTATCTAAGCAACTTACACTCTACAACTCCATAAATGCCGCACAAAAACATCTCATCTCTCAATAGTTGGCTTTGAAATTCAGTGACAAGTACTTAACAGTGTGAGTAAAATTCAGTGAGTTTGGTTCAGATTATTTTTTCTATTTTAGAATTTTTTTGCAAACACAATGGCAAAAAGCTCAGGGGGTAAGAACAATGTCATTTCACTTAAAATGAAGATGAAGCTTCTTAAAGTTGATCAAAAACATTTATTTCTAATAAGGCTGTGAATTGGCACATTTTACCACTGTAGACCTAATACATTCCCCCAGAAGTTGATATCTCTTCTTAGTGCAGCATCATAAAGGAGGAATACCAATTGCTACAAGTAATTTTGGCACTCAGTTTCCTCCCCAGAGGGAAGCACCTGAGCTCTGGCAATGCGAAATAATAGCTAACTATACTTTATCACCAATAATTTTAAAAAAAGAGCAAATTCTGTAAATATTTTAACAGTTTTTATTAAATGCATGCATATACACATATATGCAAATATAATGTACTCTAACAAACTTAATTTCGTTGAATACCTCTTTATTTGTTTTTTGCAGTACCCTTTAACACAAAAAATATTTCAGTCCTCGTTTAAACAATTCTCACTGTATTGCTTCATTAAATTTAATAAAACATAAATTTGTCTCTAGAAATTCTCCAAAATGTAATTATTTATATTATATACATTATGAAGTTTTGAGTATGTATATAGATTAATAAAAAATGCTAATTTTCTATGAAGAGTAAATATTATTAACTATGTTACAAAATAATAATATAGTAATGGGCATGCTTAGTTTAAGAAAAAACCTTTGTTTGGAGATAACAGATTTAATAATGATTTGCTATGCAAAATAATAACTAATGAAAATAATTATAAGATTTTTAGATATATTAACCAAAATCAATTACTTTCATACTTCATTCACTTGTTTTAATGAAAACAGTCAATTAATTTTCAAATAAAAATATTATTAACAATTTCTATATTTAATCAAATGTATACTTTTAAATAAAAACATCAATTTAAGAATTACAAAATATTACCAAACATTATTTCTGCGTTCAGAAAATTAAAATATGCTTTTTATCCGAGAGAGCACATATATACACCAGTCAACAAAAATGTAATAACATGAGCATCAAAAAATCAGGATTATGAAACCAATATGAGCATAACTCAATGAAATTGAAATGGTAGCAGAGAAAGATGCTCAGAAAATATGTTTAGGAGGTTAATGATGCTTAAAACCAAATTTAGACTGTAAATAAATAATAAAGTGGTTCTGAGTATTTGTGATAATTAGTCCCATTTGCCAAAGATCAAGAAAATAGATGGACATTTAAATTAAATCACTATGCAGAGTAAAAAAGTTGCAAAGTTAACTTTTTTTCAAATTAAGGTTTTGTACAAAACCTGTCATCTGGAGGAGTTGATGCATATTAAATTTTTCAAGATCCTCAAACCTAAGTGGAATAGATATGGACCTCATTCTATGGCCATGGTTTAACATTAAAAGGCTCATTGGCTGTAGATAGTAGACCCCTCAAATTGGCAAAAATACACAGCTGAAAGTGTTCAATAGATAAAATATTAAGTCTACAGGATGGGAAAAAAAATATGTTTATTGCATGCAGCATTAGATCTTCGATCATCTAATGAAAATAAACAATAACGAATCCAACTATATTAGCTACAAATAAAAGTCGATTTCAGTAACAATATCCAGTAGTAGAAGGGGAATTCATTTATAGTCTATACCAATACTTACATATTATACTATCAAATCAAAAGAAATCACAAAATGCTGCAATGTACAATCAACAGTGGAAACTGTTCCAGCAAACATTCGAACACAGTAATAATGATGACAACATTTGGTGACATTTTTTTTTTCAATTGATGAAGTCATTTTATTTGGCAAAATTTGCCAACAGTATAATATGTAAGTATTATACAATTCTGCAGTGGGTCAATAAATGAGTACCAAGCTTGCTTGGGGACTTACACACCTCAGACTAACCCCCTGATAGGGACATCTGCTCATGCACCTCAGCGCCCAATAGTCATGTATACTGGGATGGCCACAGTAGGCCCTGGTCCTCATGGGCTGTTGCACCACCGAGTTTGAGTATTATATAATTATAAGCGCCTAATCTATGTGGTAATGCATTTGCAATCTGTTTCAACAAATACCTGTAACAATTAAATCTTGAAAAGAATAATTGAATTGTGCAAGGACAAACCTGATCTGGAATTGAAATATTATTCTGTTTTAATCTCCCTTAGAATGACAAACTTGAGGTGGAAAATGGGTGGCTGTGACAGAATTATTGAAAAAATTTAAACCAATACATATCATTAATGTATCCAAATATTGCAGCTTGAACTATTGATAATACAATAGCACAGATGAAACCAAAACATAATCATTTATAATTTGCATTAATAAATCTCAATTGTATCCAACAAATTTCTAAGAAATAATACTCTCATACCTTGCGAACTTCCTTTCATTGAACTCGGATATATTACAGGCATATGAATCATTTAACTATCCTTCCAAATCAAACTCCAAGTTCCATAGTTTCTTTTTGCACTCTATGCATTTTGAGCAACATATATTAATTCTAATTTAAAACTGAGCCTACTTCAAAAAATTTTAAAAATTTAGAAAAGGAATAAGAAAAAGAAATTAATATACCTGAAATTTAAAAAATACATTTGTAACTACACAACTACATAAAAGTAACATAGTAAAATTAAGATAAAAAAAATTCCAGTTATGTCCTAATCTTATCTACCTGTTTCTCGAAATTTTTAATAATGAACTCATTAATCTTATCCTGATCTCATGAATAAAACTTGATCTCAACAAGTTTCAATTAAAATTTTATTTTCACCTTTCATTCTGAGTCAGAAATTTTTAACAGAATTAGGATGCACTTTATAAATTTTTACTCAAGTCATCATTATGCAAAATTTCAATTTTACTGAAATACAAAATTTCTGATTTATTTATTGAAGTTAACCATGAACTTCTAATTTAAATAACTAAAGCAACAAGTTTTGAAGAAACCTTTTTGTTTAAATAAATATATATTCGTTTTCTTCATTTTTTTTATCAAGTTCCCAGTTATTCTTTAAGTATTCTTTCTAGAGACAGGTTTTGTAAGATATCTGCTTTTGTTAGTTGTTAGGATCTAAATTAATATCCTAATTATTTTCCTTTTTTTTAAAAAATTTTTACTGGTATTATTATTATTATTTTGTATATTACATTTATGAGGGTATTATTATAGTTATCAGGGTAACAGAAAAAGCATAGACACGTCCTTCTCTGAAATAAGTAAATTATTTACAAAAACTTTCAAGATCAATTTATTGTATTCCAAAGCCTTGAGAATAGTTGTATTCATAATAGCGCAATGCAAAGGACCATACTTAAGAAAAGCATATGCATACAACAGGTGCAGTTACACTGGCTGAGTGAGACATATATATAAGGAGTTAATTACAGAATGGTTGGAGCAGATTTTACAATGAGCAAAAATTAAACACTGTTTGGTTAGCTAGTCAGAAATCTTACAAAGTGATATCTTATAGCAACATAAAAGACATTAATAAATTTTAAAAATTTATAAATGTTTGTAAATGTACAAATTAATAAATTTGTGTTAGCAATTTATTTTTAGTTATTAATAATTCTTTGAGTTTTTTTTCTGAAACTCTGGCAGGGAAGAACAGGAAATAGTTGCAGCAAGAAATATTTCATCCAAGACCAGTAGCAGTATTTTTCAATTTATCCCCAGCACTGAACTAAGTAAAACATACCAGAAATTATGGAACTTACATATTATTGCAACAATCACCAACTCTATTAATAACTCACCAAGTTGACAACCCTGATTTCCTATGTGTCACACATGCTGAATTGAACCCACATCCTTTATTTCATACAATGTCATCAATAGGTTGTGATAATACGCAAATTCCGGAATTGTTATTCCATGTGTGAAAAATTATTATTAATAAAACTTCTTTCTTAGTTTCTTTCAATGAATTTCTAATTACAAAAAACTATCATTTTAATAAATAATATATACCTGGAACTATTTATTTTTTAACATCAACTTTAGAAATCTATCTACAACATAAAAGCAAAATAATACTTTCAAATGAAACACATGTTATTGACTAAATTTGAAAAAATTTAGAAAATGTTTGTGTGCACACAAAAATGTTTAGCAATTGTTCTTACAATGGCATGAAACATCTTTTATTTGCACTCTGCCTTTAGATACAATAGGTTGTCATCAATCTTGAAATCTGAAGTAATTACCAACACTCTAGAATACAATTAAAATAAAAGTAGCAGCAAAACTATATTGAAAAATTGAAGATAAAAACATAATATGCATTTAAGAAATTTTCTTGCTTGAGAATCTAAGGAAAACATTTCACTTTTTATTCTAAAAAAATATAAAAACATATCTTTAAAAATACATAGAAACTCCCTTATTATTTATCACTAATCAAAATACTCTTTTCATATATGATACAGATAAAGAAGGCATGTCTATTCCTTCAAATGTATAGTTTATAATTCATTCATTCTTCTTTTACGATGTTATTAATAAAAAGATCGTGAAACTTCATGAGTGAGATATCTAAGAAACATTCCATTTTTTATGCTCTAAATATTATTCTGAAAGATTAACTACTTAAGAACTATCTCAGTATTTTAAAACTTAGTGGCAATTTAAGAATTTTTTTCATATGCAACGCTTGAAGAAAAATGATAACATTACAAGAAATTTTAAATTTGGATTCTTTACATTGAGAATTAGTACTAATTATTTTAAAATTAATTTGCTTGAATTTATTTATTAAAATACTTATTTTTTTTACATGTAATGTTTTGATTTAGTTGTACAATCAATGTATGCGATTAATCTTTTAATTTCTTTAGAATTACAAAAATATCCAACTACAGTAACTGCTGAACATAGAAAAACCATCTCATGAATACTATACTAAAGCATTACAACACTTAAAAATATCTGTACGCCTATTTTTTTAAGCTTCATTTGCTGAAGAACAGAACTTCACCTTCTTATGAAAAAAAAATTATTTTTCTTCCCTAAATATAGGTACCATCACTTTTGAACATCAAATCTTTCAAAACAAAATCATAACACAAATTTGTCACTCAATTCAATTAAAATAATATTTTAATGTACTATTTATATTCTCTCACAAAGGTACATGTATTATTCCGTTGATCATAAACATTGATAAAATTGGTGCCTGCCAAGAAAAAAACTAATCATTTTGTTGGCCAGAAGACTTCAAATGTGAAATATTGTAAGCAATAATTGACATGAGTAGTTCGTGAATATATTAATTCCAGGTTTCTACTTTCAATATTTAAGATTGTCTTTAACGAAGATTTTCAACGACATACAATGTTTAAATTGTGTAAAAAATAAAACATACACAACACATAAATAAGAGCCGTGCAAATTTAGAGAAAGAAATTTGAATTTGTTGGTAAAAATCGTCAAAGGTACCTGAATTACCATGATGAAAATCCACAAGACGTGAAATATTTTAAAGTGCATTTAAAACTAATGTACTTATGAACCTTGCTAACAATGGAAAAAAAATGTTTAATAAATAAAGTTTTGGTCTCCAGATAAATACAGTTAAATATTTTGTACTGTTTTGCATTTGACCATGTTTAGTAAGCAATCAAAAGTTCAAAACTGTAGAAATGTAATGCTGAACATACGCAATCAAATAGTTTGTGATTATATGCAAATAATATATGCAAGACACCAAACAGACATCTTAAAATCAACACGATTCATAAGAAAAAAAAATTAACATTCAACACTTACTGTGCAACGAACAATAAATTCAAATAATCCACTATTGGAAATTCATCCTAGCTGCACATCTAAGGCACTCTATGCACACACAATTCAAACAAATAAATTACTTCAACTAATATTGACAGCAACCGGAAAATAGCATAAACACAGTACTATCAAGCATAGAACGATTACGATAATTATACTCTAACTATCGATAAAGAGAAATTTCAACATCTCTACAAATTTTCAAACTTGAATTTAAAAAACTGAACTAACAATATGAAATATAAAATATCTAGTTTCCAATGTTGTTTTTTTCTCATACAAAGCTGGATATACCTTTCTTTTTTGGTATGGAATGGTTTTAAGGAATTACTCTAGCCAACAAACAGTATATTTTTGCTGCTTGTTTTCGTTTCATGAATGCTCCAATTTAATTCTTAAGAAAATCTGAAAATATATCATAAACTTTCATTTTGATAGCTATTTACCAATCAAATATTTTTTATGAGCATCTCTTAAGACCGGCAGTTTCAGATTTCAAGGGATTGCTTATTCATTAACATCGAATTCGAAGCACGTAATTTTAAGCCTAGTTCAAAAGACAAGGATGACATCTAAGCTGGTACCGCACGCTCTAAGTTTCCCCAACATGAAAATGTGAAGATTCGAAACAAATAATGAACATCAGTCCCTCTGCACGATAAAGTTCTAGTGGTACATGGACTCCGATTAACGACTCGAAAGAAACAGCATCGGACACGAGTTCATGACCATGAATGCTAATCTACCGTAGCCCTAATGGACATGCTAGAGAGGGAAAATATAGCAAATATTCATATTTATAAAAAAGATGTCCTCGTTAATTTTCTTATAAATTTGGCACGTAATGAACAAAATTTTGCGTGATGTGTATATGGATAGTCTGTGCCATTACAAGGAACGAAATGTTAGTCATCTGATCCTATTTCAAAATGACGAGACATACTTGCAGCAGTTGACAGACCATTGTGACAGGCAGGCAGATTTTCGTGTTCTGAAAAGGCAGAACTTTTAGTTCAAAAAACAAACTTGACATGAAAACATTTTTCAAGTTATATGATTTTTAAAACTTAGAATAATATTTTAACTTTTTAGTTCTTTTTTCCATGTGATACTATTCGAATGCTATATAATTCATCCATTGGCTTAATATACTAAAATTAACATATATATATATATATATATATATATATATATATATATATATATATATATATATATATATATATATACTGCTTGCCACCGTAAATGCAACACCAAGAAAGACAAGAGATAGCGCAACAAAATTTATTTTATAGATAACATGTTGAGCAAGTATCAAATGATTAAATTTATAAACTTCTGTGAAGTGTGGTTCCTACCAGAATCAGTAGCCAAAGTAGCCGCCATTGTTGGAGATCACCGCTTCCACACGCCTCGGCATTGATTTAAAGAGAACTTTGAATGCGTTCTTTTAGTACAGCAGACCAAGCAGCTTCCACATGTTGCCAAAGATGATCTGTTATGGTAGCTGGGTGTGCAATCTGGGTCAATCGTTGAACAACCATGGACTACATGTTTTCTATCGGCAAAAGATCCAGAGAGACAGCCGGCCAGGGAAGCAATTAAATCTGGTGATTGACGAAGAACCTTTGCAGAATGCGTGCCACGTGTGGTCGCGCATTATCCTGTTGAAATATGGCTGCGGCAAAGCCCTGAAGATAAGGAAGGACAAATGGCCCCAACACCTCGGAGATGTTGCGCTAGCTGTTCAAAGTACCGGCAATGCGTACTAGAGGAGTGCGAGAGTGATATCCAATACCGCCCCATACCATAATACCCGGTGCAGGAGCACTGTGGCGGTACATAACGCAGCTGTTCAGCATTCTCTTTCCACGGTGACTCCTGACTCGAATTCGACTATCGTGGGGCTGCAGACAGATGCGTGACTCGTCAGTAAAGACAACTCCATTCCATTCTGCCGCCCACATCCTTCATTCATCGCAACATTGGTGGTGGAGACGTCTGTGGTTCTGCGTCAAGGTTAGTCCAAGCAATGTACGACTTACGGACAGACCACTCTGCTGTAAACGGCGTCGAATGATACTCGGAGACACTGAATGATGCATTACAGACTCAATGTTCTGTACTATGGTTCGTGGTGTGATTGAGCGATCCGTCACTGACTTGCGCACAATTTGCCTGTCCTGACGTGAAGTGGTGCACTGAAGTGGAGGCGATCGACCACGTTGCTCCGTCGTACCCTCCTGCATCCAATGGTCACAAATCCGCGTTAGAGTTGTTTGGTTTTGTCCAACAGGACTACCGGTTTCCCTGACAGATAATCCACAATCATGGTAGGTCACTATCCTTCCTCTGTCGAACTCGAATACTTGATCAAAAGCTGATCGCTGTTTTCTACGAGACATTACTGATCGTTTTTGAAAAGACCACAAGAAAAACACAACTGCCGAACTTGAAATCGTCGAAATCTCCGAGCCTTAAATAGCGCATTGAGGTGGCGCCACAGCCGCGCGTAATGTGTGTCTGCTCTGAAATTCTAATCATTTGCATATCTCACCTCCACTAATCCATGTTGAAAATTTCATGTTATCTGCATGCTTCCTTCAGGGTGTTGCATCTACGGTGGCCAGCAGTACATATATATATATATATATATATATATATATATATATATATATATATATATATATATACACTGTTGTGCAAAACTTAAGCAACAATGTAAAAATTTAGCGGATAGCCAGGAAATTGCAGAAAAGGAGGTCTGGAGATCAGTACAGTGAACAAGTAAATCAGTAGAAACGTCATGCGCATGCAAATATCAGCAACAAAACGTCAGAAGCGATGTGAGCGTACTCAAAATGCGTGATGTCGGCGCGCGCTGCTCAACAGTAGAATAAAATGAAGGACGGAGACGCAATTCAACATATTCGCTGCAAGTGCCAGTGATTCAGTTCGTGAAATATGGCTAGAAGAAATCACCTGGACGACTTCACAGGTGGAAGAATGATCGGAAAGCTCGAGGAGGGGCGTACTGTCACCAGTGTAGCTGCAGAGTTGGGAATCAACAAAAGTGTCGTTTCGCGCTTGGAAAGCGTTCAAAACCACAGGTACAGCTGTTAGAAAGGTTGGTGGTGGCCGCCCGGGACGACAACCAGGGGTGACCTATATATCATCCTGCAGGTGAAAAGAGGTCGACAGGGAAATCAGCAAGCGCCATTGCTCAGAAACTCTGTACAGCAACGGGTCAACAAGTGTCGCTGTTTACTGTGGCCAGACGCCTTCACAAAGGGGGCCTGTTTGCCCGCCGTCCTGAACGCTGCCTCCGTTGAAAGTTGCCCCCGAAGCCACTATTTGCAGTGGGCCAGAGAGCACAAAAACTGGACAACTGATCAATGGAATCTGTCCTCCCTTTCGGATGAGAGTTGGTTCAGTACCGAAGCGATTCTCAACACGTTTGATTTGGAAAGAGATCGGGTCCCGGTTTTATCCCAGTAACATCAAGGGAGAAAACCGTTACGGTGGTCCTGGGGTTCTTGTCTGGGGGGGCATTATGCTGAACGGGCGAACTGAGCTTCACATTTTCGACAGAGGGTCTGTAACCGGGGATCGATATTGTGAGGAGGTACTTCTCTCCATGTGCTTTTTCCGAGGTGCCTTTGACCCAGACTTCATTTTATGGATGACAAAGCACGGCCACATCGCACTCTTGCTGTTGAGGAGCTGCTGGAAAGTGAAGATATCACTCGAATGGATTAGCCAGCGTGCTCCAGATTTAAATCCCATCGAACATGTGTGGATGCTTTGGGGGGACTATTGCCACACGCTTACATCATCCGGAGAACAACCAACAACTCAAACAGATGTTCATTGAGGAATGGCACTCCTACCTCAAGAAATGTTGCACCAGCTGGTTCTGGTATGCGGAGACGGTGCGAAGCAACCATTTAGTTAGGGAGGGCATATACCATATTAAGGAACATCTGCTTGTTGTTCTTCCTGTTGGATAGACAATCATGAGTCACGATACTATGCGTTCAATAAAGCTTGTTTTTGTTTGATTCCATACCGTATGCGTTGTATTCCTTTTTCAGCGCCGATGTTTTCGTCAACCTTTACGTACATAATACTGTCCCTCATATCAGACTTTCATGTCTCTCAGATGATTTTTCGGGAAGTTATGGCAATAAACCCACCTGCTGCTTAAGTTTTGCACACTAGTGTATATATATATAAGAAATAGTATATAATGTTTATATTGTTAAGCAGATTCAGATATTGAAATGATCTCCTAATTTACTGACAGAATTTTTTGAAGTAAATTAAAATCTATTATGGAACTATCTGGTAATTACAGATTTTCTCCCAACCGGACTCACAATTCGCATATTTTTCCCCCCCTTTTCGAATTTTTAACGCCATTTGAATAAAAATTACTATGGTTTTTGTATAAATTTTTTAAATCCTCACACACACATTAGTAATTTTAAGTTTTTGATTCTAATTAAGAAAAGACAAACATAAAAAAAAAAAATGTTTTGATATCAAATGCATACGAGCATTTGAAAATATTTCCATTTTTATTAATGATTTTCTTCAGTATATAATGTTTATTTTATCGATTTTTCTCTAAAAAGTAACATTGTAATCACGTTTCTGTATTTTACGATTTCAACCACGTAACCATTTTTCACAGTTTTGTTTCTATGGCAACGTGATAAAAAGTGCTCAGGCTTTGTGAGATAGATCACTTCACTTAGCAACTTTTTCAGATAAAACATGCCCTCAAAATTTTATGTTATTTTTGCATGACTTTTAAAAAACACTGTCTAAGAAAAATACAACCTTTTTTATAAGGCGTATTTATTCTGATACGCGATTCAAAATCAATGATCAGTGTTAGATTTTTTTTTAAGGGTGAAAGAGAAATTTTTAAACCTTTTTTTTTAAACTGGGACGCAATCCCTAAAGATTCTAATTAGATATGAATATTTGCTTAGTTAATCACCAAAAATCACACAGGGAATTCACAAAATTAAACGAACAAATAGTTGCAGCAGATTTTCAGATAAAATTTTTAGTTTTCGGAAAGTTAAAGGAAAATAATTCAGTTCAGCAGCTTATAATGTCACTAGATATCGCCCGCTTTCCTGGGTGCTTCATGATGTATGACTATATACTGTTTCAAGATATTGATATATAAAACATAAGAAAATTTTTCGATACATTCGAAAATTTACTGCTAAGGACCGGACTGGAAGTACTAATAAGGAAGCACACAATTGCCTTTTACACTCCCGTAAACCTCTCCAGAGTCGATTACCATAAAAAACATTCTTAGTGGATCTCTACTTAAGACAAAGAACCACGCTTGCCAAATTTCAAATCTTTAACTATAATAGTTCAAAAACAATATCTTTTTTTTTTTTTTTTTTGTCTATACACCCTTGTTAACTCCGTAACGCTCATAGGGAGTCGATTCTCTTAAGAATGAGTATTTTGGGTCTAGATATTAGTGGATTTCTATTCCACAAAAGAAACATGCTTACAAAATTTCAAATCTATATTATATATCACAGTTTTCTGATAATTCGCAGTGCATCCTTCTTTCCATAGATGAGGGTCGGGTGTTTTGGAATAGTCGGGTAATATGGAATACGGAGAGTTTGGCTGTGTTTGTAGCTGTTAATGTGAGGGAAAGTCTTTAAGTACTGAAGGAAGACTTTCATGATGCATTGCAGTGAGAATTGATCACTTGTTGTTGCTATTCCATTCTCTACAAAACAAAGTGCAATTTGCGATTTTTAGAAGATTTTTCTGGTAAGTTTTCAAAAAATGTAATCTACTTGAACATATTAGGTGCTTATTTGGTAGCACTCAATTAATAGTCAACTGATTTAAAATTTAAAGGGTTTCAAAAATTTAAAAGCCCTATTAGCATCTACGGGGAACATTATCCCTGACTATTCGACGCAGGCAGTGAAGTTTTACAAAAATGCCACGTTTTTATAAAAAAATACAGTTTTGTTTACAGTTAATAATATATACTAACAATAGAGAAAAAAAAAAAGTTGAAATACAAAAACTGAAATAAAAATTTAGGGGGAATTTTTATAAATTAACAAAAATTAAGTAAAATTTAAATAAAATAAGTTTAACATTTATTTTTTTCAAGTTTAACATTTACTATTTATTCAAAATAAAAATTAATTTGGATTCTCAAAAACCATTGAAAAACTTTTTTTGATTCAAAACAGCATAAGGGCAGCCATCAAATTGGCAAAAAAATAATAAAAATTTTGCCCTCAAAACACACAGAAATTAAAATTAACCCAAAAATGCACACAAAAAGAATTGTATTTTTGTAAACTTAGTCGTTTTGGCGGAAAAATTTTTTCCCCTTCAATTTAAAGGTTCTTTTTCCCAAAGGGGTGGCGTTTGGGTTTATTAGTGAATACTAGATATTTCATAATACCCAGTGTATTCTATATTGGTGTATCATTAGTAATATACTTTATGCCATCAGCTAAAAAAATCGAAAAAAAAAAGGGGCGCTAAATGTTTCTTTTTTAAATACCCGGGACAATTCTCAATTTTTGAAAATATGAAGGGGAAATTTGAATTCAATGTTTCCCAGCTGTTTTCTGAGCCTCCCCTTAACCCCTTTATACTGTATCTTTTGTTAATAAATTTAAAACAGAAATGACTTTAAGGTATTCTTATAAATATGGTTTTCATAGTTAAAACTAACTACGTTTTATGAAGTCTTAATTAAGTTTTCATATGGTTTAAACCACTTGTTCCATATTACCCTCCCCCAGGAGTCGGCAACCTTTTGAGTTGGAAGAGCCAAAAATTACAATTTACAAAATTTCGAAGTTTTTTAAAGAGCCACAAAATTTTTACTGGCCAACAATATATAATACTTGCATAAATAAAGTTTTTGAAAAAAAAAAAAACCTAATAAATTTATTCATAGGAAAAATATCTATTTATTCATATTAAAGTAGTTTTTCACAGCAAATTGAAATTATATTGGCATTATTAAAAATTACTTTTATTTAAAAAAAAAATTAAAACAATTGAACTTTTTACTTACAACACTACCTTGTAATAACAAACAATTAAGAAAAACAAATTCAATGGGGCGTTGGTTTTTGCAGGTTTTTTGGGGTAAAAAATTTTAAAAGTTTATAAACAATTCACTTGTCTTAAAAATAACAAATAAAAAACAAAAACTTATACATTTGAGCAAACAAATTCAAGGGGGGCTTGGCTTTACATTTTTTTAAAGTTTGGATAAATTTGGCTCAAAACTTTTTTGGAATTTCATACCCCGACCCCAAAAATTTTTCTTTTTTGGGGGGTTGGCTTTTTCCCCCCTTTTTTTTTAATTATATTCACAATAGAACCGCTCTTCCCGAATTTTGACCCGAAGTTATCAGAACCCCAAATACAAACTTCTTCACCTCATTTTAAAAGAAATTTTGGGGAAGACTATTCCATGCTCGAATAAAAAATTCCCCCAACTCGCGGCTTTTTCTTTTAAATTTATTTCCCCCTTTTGTTGTGCTGCGTATTTAAAATTTTTTGGACTTCCAATTTTGTTTTTTTCAACTTTTAAAAATTTTCCCCTCTAAAAAGTTTTCTTTCAAATTGATAAACCCTGCATTTCTAGAGATCAGTAAAAAATTCCAAATGGCTAAAGAAATTTCATTTCGTTTAAAAGGGGTTTTTGTTTTGGTGGTTTTTTTGTTTTGAATTGCTCAAATCTTAAAACAAATTCATCTTTAATTTTTTTAACTGTGCTGAAAATAATTCTTGTCAACAGTTAAAAAATCGAAAATAATTTAAATTTTCCGTTCTGAATATCTTCCCCAAAATAAATTAATTTTTTTTTCCGAAACAAACCAATTCTTCCCACCGAAAAAATTTGGCTGGGCCCTTTTTCCCTTTCAGTTTTGAGATTCAGCTCATTTAATTTTTTTTGATATCCCCATGGGGGGGTAAAATTTTTGCAACAATTCGTCTTTTTTCTCTAATTCAAGGTAATTAATGCCTTTTTTTATAAGAGGGTTATCTATTTCATTTTTGGGACAAAACCCAAAACCCAAAACCTTTATCTTTTTAAGGCCATCCCTTTTAAATTTTAAAGGGGGTCGGAATACTGAGTCTCCATTTCGCTTAAAAAATTTCCCAAACTGACATGGGGGGAATGCTTTTGAAAAAGATGCTGTTAACAATCTTGATTACCCAAAATTTATGATCTCAACTATTTCAGCCGGAAAAATTTGGGGACAAAAACGCTTTTTTGTGTATTATGCAGTGAAACGTAAAATTTCGTGGGTTTTTTTTTCTTTTGGGAAAAATCAATGTTGCCTTTTTATTTTTTCTTGTCATACTTCTGGCCCCCATCCCGTTATATTGAACCGATTTTATTTAAATCAATTTTCTTCTTCAAGGCATTTTTTTCTCGGGTTCGCTATACCCCCTTCCCCCCTAGTTTGTTTCCCCAGGCAGTAGCTATCCCGAAGTTTCTTTTGAACCTTGGGGAGGAAAATATACCCGTAGAAAACCCCCTTTTGCCATGTCTTTTTATGTCCTAAAACTCCTTACTGCAAGTGATAAAAAATAAAAAAAGTTGGACATCTTCCATCTGCAAATATGATACATTTTTAAATATTTTGGGTATTTTATCGTGGGACTGTTTTTGCGGATATTTACAAATCATTGATGTTTTTTAAGATTTCCGGGTTTTTTTTGAAATCACGTATGGTTCCCGATGCACGTATGTTGGGAATCTTTGGAAAACTCACCATCTGTAATGGTTTTCCCTTTTTTTCGGTTTCTAAAGGGTACCGATGGGGGCTTTTCCCCGATTAACATTACATGGGATTGCGTCTTTCTCTCTCTCTCTCTCAGTTTCTTAATATAGAACTTGTTACTGTTTTTTTTTTTTGGAGCTCGTAGACAGCTTTTTTTTTATTCTTCACCAGCTGGATGTTTTCTAGCAAACTATTGTTTTTGTAGTAAGTTTCTCTCTAAATTTGATTTCTTATTATGTGAGGGTTTTTTTTTGGCCCAAAAGAGATAAGTCAAGAAGGCCCAATCCTCTTAATAGATTCATGACCCTTTTTTAAAATTTTTTTTTAAAAAATATAATATTTGCATATGGAACTAAAAAAATCCCAACTTCCCCCTCCAAAAAAAGCCACATAAAGGGTCGAAACCCTGGGTTCCAACCCCCATCCTCCCTCATTCATCATTTTTTTTTATAAACAATTATTACAATATATATATATATATTGACAAACGATAAGTCCTTACAATCGTTTATATTATATATCCAGGATGAGATTTGGGAGATTTTTATCAATATCAGTAAAGTTGTTTTTAGAAATGTAAATGGTATTTAAAAAAACCCTACTCTTATCTATCTTTTTTCATGGGTTTTTCATATAACATTTTTTACCAAAATGTTTTTGTTATTAATGCAACTTGATCGGCAAAGGCGAGATCAAGGCCCACGAAATTCATCATGGCAAAGGTCTAAGTGATGCCTGTCGTTATCCGTAGCTTTGAGCACCATACAGGTGCTATTGGCTGGGGTTTTACCCCAATTTTTAGGGAGAACACCCTGGGGGGTGGTCATGGGCTTCCCACCTCTCTTCCCTTTTCACCAACCTCACGAGAGGACTTGCGGCTCGACGGCTGTTTAAAATACTCCCATGCTGCGAAGCCACTATACATTTACAGACATCCATTCGAACCCAGACCCAGAAATCAACGTCGCTAACACTATACTGGATGGGCGACTTCCCAAAATGTTTGTACCGTGTTAAAAATGAATTATCTGTCTTGTGTATCAGCGTTTCTCAAACTGTGGGGCGTGCCCTCCTAGTGGGGAGGCTTGATTACCCTACAAGGGGGGCACAAGTACACCAAAAAGTCTAACCAAAAGATTAATTAAAAATATTAATTTATTGAAAGGAGGCCAAACAAAATACATTCTGACATAATACACTTATAAATGTATCAGTACTGCACAATGTATTTCATAATTAATTTAACAGTACTAAGTTAAGATCAAGTTTAAAAGTTACCTGTGACCCAATGGGCATGTCATACAATTATACACAAAATTTAATATTTATCTTGCTAATTTTTACGGTTTATAATAAAGTCGTATTGTAGCTTTATGTCAAAGTATATTATTATTGAATTTATTGCATTGTTATTGCATACAGGGAAGGGAGGGGGTGATAAAAATTATGATTGAAAATTGGGTCACAAGTATAGAAAGTATTAGAAACTATAATGTTGTTGAACGATGAAATTGTTTTGAATACATTTTATAAATGTCAGATTTTTAATGTTGTTTTTGTCGTCTCCTTCTCGTAGGGAAGGAATGAAAGCTGTCAGATCCTGAGACAGGTTGGACTTCTACACGGTAGATAGCGACACCCCCAATCTCCATCTCCACAATTTAGGAATAGAACTTGAGGGGAGGAAAATATTCTTCAGCCCCCTGCACCCGTGGTTTCTGCTACGACAGCCCACAAGTCTTTCGGACCCATTGATTAACGAGCATATACTTCGTGTGTACTCAGAGGGTATTTGGCGGCATCGAGCATCGAACTCAGGCCTTCCGGTCTGGAATCCGATGCTCTAACCACGACAACTGCATTGGTTTCAGTTAAAATGTCACCATCCAAACATATTTTGTGTTTATTTTGTTATTTTTATGCATCGAACATTCAGTTGTGGTGCTGAATGGGCTAAATTCATGATGACCAAATGATAAATACAGGTAATCACGTTTTCTCAATCAATTTTAAAACTGACGCAAAACTAACTTGTGCTTGTTGCTCTATTTGTAAAAGTTAGGTACGGTTTAAAATTTTATATAATTGGGTCAAGATAATCAAGTGTGACATCTCTCGCGTTCTTCTTCTAACATAACCCCTACGTTCTTTGACGGCCACGATTAATGGCAAAACTTTTCCAACTCAAATCCAAGAAGTGAAAACGAAGCATAGATGCAAATAAGAGCAAGAATGGCAATTTAGAGAAAGCTCAGTTCGGGAATGATAAAGAGTGGATCGACAGTTTAGAATCAAGACGCCCACCTCGCTAATCTATACAAGGTACATAACATTGTACTACCCTAGGAGAAAGATTTGGATTAACCTGGACATTGAGTATTCAACCAAGGTAGGGAGGATATATTCTGAACGCTAGTATATTATTGAAACGAGATTAGGCGGATCTAAGATATTTATATTGATAAGGATCTTAATTGCGCGATCGGGAGTTAGTTAAAACTGCGTACTTTGGTTTATTCTCACTTAATATAAGTTTGTTCGATATCTCTAAGTAATTTAAGTTAAATTCTTAATAAAAGTCATATTAAGAATTATAGAATGTCTCATCATTCCGATAATCCCACACCTCTAACTTACGCGGAAACCCCACGTCATAGCTATCGACAGATAGCTATGTCGCACAAGTATTATGGAAAAAAAAAGTTTCATGACAAAAAGATTCTAAGATTTAAAAAAAATATTATGTACATGTAAGTTGAAATCAAGTGTACCTTGCTTTATTACAGGGTGTTGCGAATTAGACCGACACATTCAGATGGCTGATAGTAGGCAGCATGGGGACGTCAAATAATCTTAGAACATATGGTAGCAAACCACGTTTAATTGGAGTAATTCATAAAAGCACTTATGAAGGGTGCGATATCGGGGGAAATGAAAATGCACATTAAGTGGAAATAAATACATTAATTAAACGTAAAACATGTTTACAGTACGAACAATTCATCACAGATTGAAGTCAGAAATGCAAAGAAAACTGATTTCCACATGAATTGTTCGGAGTTACGGTCATGTAAGTCACAGCACAGCCGAAACCGATGGAAGAACGTTTGTCAGACACTTTCAAACAAATCCTGTGTGATGGCGATGTGAGCTGAAGCAACGACGTTCCATGCAGTGAAATCTTAGACTGTAGTACACCATCATCTGGTACACAAGCGATTTCAGGTGGTCCCAAAAGAAGAAATTCATGAGACTGAGGTCCGGGGAGCGTAGAGGCTAAGTTACAAGACCGACGAGTCCAATCTACCTCCTGGGATATGTAGCATGAAGGTGGTTACACACGGCAGTCTAAAAATATACTGGTGCACCATCGAGCATGGACCCCACGTTTTATTGAGTAGTGGCCGCAACACCCCGAAGCAACTCCAGAAAAAGTGGAAAACTTGCAGGTTTTGTAACCCTACCCCGACACTCCAAATCCTGGCATTCTTTTGGCCACACTCCTCGTCTGTCTGATCATCCGCCCTACGGCTACATTATCAAGATTTTCCCCGACTAAATGTGGTTTGCGATCCCATGTTCTATGGTGATTTGTCGTCCCCGTGCTGCTTACAATCATCCCTCTGAATTTGTCGATCGAATCCTACAACACCCCTTAGATGCTTTATTATTGTTGAGATATGTATACTTTTTAAAAGAAAGTTTTTGAAAAAAGCAAAAGTTGGCAACTGAGAAGTGCAGGAATTTACTCGTCATCTTGAAATACACGATCGTATTTATCATGTGACTATGATGTCACATGAATTTAGCACGTTTTATTTCCAAAAGTGAGGTTTACTTAATTTTGTTTCGAAAATTACACTACCTATTATAACTACAGATACCGTTAAAGCATATGTTCATGCAAGTTAGCATATATATTTTTTACATAAATTCGTTTTAGTAAAAATATTTAAATTCTATTTCAGGGAGTTAGTAATTCTATTTTCGAAGTGGAAGTTTAAAAATTGAGAATTCAGTTACTTTTAGAACACAAGATCGAAAAGAAAAATATAAACTCATTCTGTTCACAAATGAATAAAACATTCGTCAGCCATATTTACTGTAATAACCTTAGACAATTCCCAAATACGTATAGTTTTTCTTTGCTTCAAAAATTTTAGTAAACTACGCAACTTTATATTTTCAATTTCCGAGTCTGCAGTTCATCATTCTTTATTTTGTGTATATGGTTTTTATATTATTATATAGTTTCAAGTTTTCGTTTTATAAGGGGGGTACATATAATAAAGGGAAGATTCAGAGTATATTACAAGGTATTGTAAAAATAAAATTTATACTACAGAGAAGATCTCTTTTTTTAAGAAACATTTCATATATATAAATGTATATATACATATACTCTCAATTCATTACAAATTCTAGCTCAGTGTTAGAATTTTAAACTAAGTTTCTAAACAATATTAAAAATATTTCTCTAAAGAAGAAAAGCTGTGAGATAAGCTCTTTTTTAAAACAAATAATGTCTTAATATACATAACATAAAATAGAATAAGTATAAAAAGAATACTCTTTAAACATAATTATCTAAATTGAATCATGCTGTCTCAACAGAATATATTCAAGAGATGGTGGTATACACGAGTAAATGCGTTATACTGGTTGAAATATCATTGAATGATTACACCACATACTAAATACCACAATAAAATAACGTTCTTATTTTTTTGTATGAAAAAAAAAACTTTTTCCAAATATTTTATTACACGTGGTTAAAGTAATAATTATTGTCTACTTTACGTACATCAAAGCTGTCTTTGCCAATTGTATACGATCCTACATTCAACTTGAAACACATTTTAAACAAGTAATAAAAAAAATTAAAGTCAATTCCTACTTAGGTCAAGAAAGAAAAATTTTATTTTGGTTACTTTTTTGTTAATAATTACAATTAATATAAATATGTGAATACATATGACAAACGCACAGTATTAAATGGCAAAATAGAAAGCATTTTCTCTATATATATGGTGCTGGACTATTATTTTCATTTGTTACTATTTATTCTTTCATAAATCACATTCTCAGAAATCAGGCCATCCCAGGTAAGATTCGAACCCATGACCAATGGATTAAAAGTCCAACGTGGTATCCATTGCGCTACAGGGATACATCAAGCGAGAGAGAGAGATTTTCCTTTTTATATATGGCGTTGAGTATTATTTTATTTGTTTTACTAGATATTCCTTAGTTAAATTTAATTAATGAATTAATATTTGAAACAACTGCATTGAAAGCAAGTGTCATTCACTACAAGTTTAAAAAAATGTATTTGAACTTAAGTGGTAGAATAAAAATTATTTTATGAGCGATTGAAAATTTGAACGATATATATGTGACATGTTTCGAGTCAGAATTAGTCTTAATTTTTAAGAAGGATCTTTATTCTATGAATTCTCGACACCTTCTGACGCTAAGAGTAAAAGGATGCCAAAGTGAAATTTAAGTGTTGTAATCTCTTAAGCGCAGATGTGAGAAGTACCTCTGATTTTATGAGTGTACTTGAAAGTTAATGCTGTTATATAGGGCTATTTAATATAATGATATGGGATCAGAAATGTTTAGTGGTTAGGCCGTATGTTTCGGAGAAATAATTGGGTAATTAATTTAATACTTGAAGATGCAATGAAAAATAAAAGTTAAGTGCAATATAGGGAATTTTATTTTAAATCTAATTTATTATCCTTACCTTTGCCCCCAATTTTAAGAGGGAGTCACTGGAGTGATTTTTCTCTTTTACAAACTTAATAAATTTTCATTGTGTACAAAACAATACATAATATCATTTGGAAACAAATATTACACACAGTAGAAATATTTAAGTAATAGGAATACTAAAATCAAAATGCAATAAAATAAACAAACTATATCAACAAACACAATAATGACACTTCCAAAATATTAATTGATAAAAATGATATTCCGTACACATAAATGTACACTAGCGTTTTCAAATCTATCCGTCAACCAGAATAAGAGCTCCCGTTTCCTCCTATTCTTTCATTCGTATTATAGCTGGCAGATAATGTATTAATTTTTTTAAAATTGGAAAATGATATCATATCAAACAATAAGATAGTAAATAAAAATACATGGTATCATATAAATATTAAGATAATAATTTTGTATAAAATTCTACTCTGGCGTCATTTTAGTAATATCTAATATTGTTAAACAAAATTTGACATATACGAAATACATTTTTAAAAACATTAAAATATAGACACTAATAAAATAAAATTATTAATAATATGAAAACGGTGTACAGCAATTTATATGCACTATTCATTACAATAAACAATATTTTATTTTATATGCGTTATAAAATATAAGAATATAAAAATATAAGAATTATAAGAATAAAAGAGCTCTTTAATTAATTGTGAGTCGGAAAAGTGGACTCTCTACTAGAAATAAGTTTATCACACCACCCTTATATATAGTATTTTTATTTCAACGAAGAGACTATAACTTGATGAAATAAAATCTTTCACAATATTCACTTTAATTTAAAAATATCGCATACAATATTTTGAATCCCTAGCGCAACAATAAAATCATGCTTGCTGAATTTCAAGTTCAATTCTAATAGCTCGGAAGATCTCATGATGAGTGAGTGGAAAAGTTATTAAGATGCGCGAGTGAGTCTTTGATTATCTCCACACACCACACACACAGAGAGGGAGAGAGATAGACAGCCAGATAATTGAAATAATTTTGAATTTCAATGTCCATGGGAAATAATATATGCAGCATTAAATTTACACTTGTTTCATAATTTATCAGTTGATTAAAAACTAAAAACTTAACCTATGCAACTTTCTTAAATAGTTTCCATCGCAAAACGCGAGAAAACAAATTGACGCTTCAGTTTGTTTGATAGTAATAATTACACGGATGATGAGACCTAGCAAATCGGTCCGGAGAGAAACTTATCAGCCAACATATGCTTTAGTTCATCAAAATTATTACATCTTCCAAGACACGTAGATGATGTTTATTCTCCGCCGCTAATACCGGAGACAGGCATTAAATAAACCGTAAGCCATCCGCGAATTCCAGACAAGATAAAACCCGACTACACTGTCACTTTCATGAACATCATTTAGTCGAGCAGACTGATTAATAGAGAGGAACTCCATGGAGCAAGGTTTCTAGTTAAATTTAACCCACACTAGAGTTATTAGTAAGACTAATTATTTGTACAAGGAAGTTTTAAGAATATTTTTTAACTAAACATTTGTATTTTTTATTGTTGTTAAATAAGGCAACAATCATTTTTGCCGGTTTTTCCTTAAAATTATCAGCATTATGTGCAATTTTAAGCGATGCAGTTATAATAAGGCATCCAAATACGTAACAAGTAATATAAAAAAAACTTAAGTCAATTCCTACTTAGATCAACAAAGAAAAATTTTATTTTAGCTACTTTTTATTAAATAGTTGCAATTTTATAAATATATATATATATACATATGATAGGATCACAACATTAAGTGGTAATTAATTTTTTATTAATTATCATTAAAGTATCGTATTGTCATCCAAAACAATCGTGTATATAAAATTTCAATTCAACTGAATGCTTTAAAAAGTGAGAAAAAAACCTTTTCAAGTTTTGACAAAAGTCGCCAACGTGGCTGTATTTGTAATTCTTTGAATAATTAGTTTTAGACAATTAATTTTTATTAATTATAATTAAATTACTGTATTGTCATCCAAAATAATCATGTATATAAAATTTCAGCTCAATTGAGCCCTTAAAATGTATTTTAATAACGATTGAAAATTCCACCAAGATAAATAAATAAATATATAGAGAAAGAGAGCTAATAGTAGGAATTGAAAAATGACCCATTTCGGTCAAATAGATATAGTTTGCTTTTTTATTTTGTTAAATAGAGTGTGACGGGTCTATCCGCGTTCTCTTAAATACTAATTCTTTTGGGAAATATTGGGGTTTTATAAAAATAATTATATTATAAAGCTTCCTCCTTAAAAAGTAAAAAGATGTGACTACGCAAATTAAGACTTGTAGTTAAAGATTAAAGTGTCAGGTTAGAATGATAAAGAGAGGTTAGACTGCTAACGGCTAGCAGTGATTAATTAAACGTGAAGTGAGGCGTGGATACTTCGTAATTGATTATTGTAATATTAAGGTATCCCACTACGTTCGGAACAGTGATTTTGCAAAAGCGATGGATGCAAAAGCAAAAATGGATAATATTTATGATATTTTGTGTCACTTAGATTAGAAAATGTATATAAAATTGTTTTAAGAATATTATTACAATAAAAAATTATTTAAATACAATATTTTGACAAAAAATGAACATAGCCAAACCATTTTCAAAATATTCTCCTTTTGTGAAAAAGGATTCTATTATAATAATATTTTGTCTGTATACAGTTCAAATCTCTGTACAGAGGCTCATCTAGAATTGTTGAAATATATAACTTAGAAGTGGGTTTATCTATGTTTTACGACAACAGAGGGGAGAAATTTTAAGAAAAAAAACGCCGAAAATTATTTCAAATGGATGTAACTCTGAAAATAATGTGAATTTCTCAAAAAAATGTAGTTGAGCCTCTGTACAGAGGTCTGAGCTATATACAGGCAAAATATTATTATAATAGAAGCATTTTTCACAAAAGAAAATTTTGAAGAAAGGTTACTCTAAGTTTATTTTTTGACGAAATATTGTATTTAAATAATTTTTTTTTCTCAGAATTTTTTTTCCTTAAAACAATTTTATACATGAATTGTAATCTAAGTGACACTAAATATCATGAAAATTAACCATTTATGTGCCTTTTTAAAATCACGGTTCCGAACGTAGTCGGATACCTTAAAGTTGACGATTTGTCAACTAGGAATCAAATTAAATTAGGTCGTTAAGAATTAGAAGCTATTGCCTAAACGTAAGTGATCTGATTATTTAAAGTCTTCTCGTATCTCGCATACCTCGTAATTGCCTTCCATATTTGCTATTTGGGTGCATCTCTAAACCTGGTTATATAATTTGTGTTGTTGTTAATAACTGAGAATAAATTGAAGTTATTTTGAAATATAGCTATTTTCCTTCCGACTCTCCCACACCTATAGGCGTTGCGGGGCGACCTTTGCAAGAGCTATCTTTTGGCTTTACAAAGCATACTTTTTTATTTCTACGTTACTGGAGGCCAAGTTTCATTCAATTTTATTAAATTAGAAAGACTGCAAGAGGGTCTTAAATCTACCAGAAGCGGACATTTAAATTGTTCTGAATCTGTCATGAGACGAGTCTGATAACTCAAAATATTATTAATGTATTCCTATAAAACGTTTTGAATCTGATATTTATATTGTTTTCTAGAGAATCTACTAAAAGATATTTCTTATCGTATGAATGTTTTTTTGATTTATGGCCTTTTATTCAAATAATGTCCTCATTGAGAATGTCACATTTCTGATAATATTTACTCGATCATCTGTAACATTTTAAAATTTTAATAAAACATTAAAATGTTAGTACATATTCTAAACAAATACGTCTAATTTGCTTTAGTAATATATTTTTACTTAAATAAACTTTTTACTTTTTTCTCTATTTGCTTTGAAGTTTTTCAAAAAATATTGCTTAAATTTCACTTACAATTGTGATTCTTGTAAAGTTAAGATAATTTTTTAAAAATATATTGTTAGTTAAATATTATTATTTATTGGTATTGATTCCTAAGAAAAGTATCTATGTTTTAGTATGCTACTTTTTAAAAAACTGCTCCGAATGGGTTCGGATACCTTAAAAGATAAAATATTTTTTTTATGTAAAAGTGCAGTTGCTGTTTAAGAAAAAAATTAAGTTCATGATGAATGTATTTAGAACTGAGAAAACTAATATATATTATTCATAGTTTGAAATATTTTATTGTTAAATATTAGAATATAAAAAAATAAATCATAGAATAAAACGGAAAAAAGGCACATATATTGAATGGAATTCGCTGTTACACTCTTCAAACTTTTTTGTATTAAATTTCTAACTAGTTATTTAGAAATATTAAAAAAGTCGATGGGGACAAGATATAAAATATAGTTATCGTCAGAAATATGGGTAATAGATAATTATATTGCTGAAACGTACAAGTAACATAAAACACTATTTTTTACAAATATATTTAGAGAGTAGTTTTGTAACATTAATAAATAATTTTGTACTTAATTAGTAATTTGGTAAGTGTTTGTACATTTAGTATGTAGTGAAATTTATTTTTATATCACGGTTGTGTGTGGAATAAAATGAAATTGTCAATGAGATGAAAATGCATGTTTTTAATAATATTCTTTTATTTCCACCTCTGTTGTAATAAAAGATACACGCTAATGTGAAAATTATTGTACAATGATTTAAAGGAACAATTAAATATAATTGATGTATAAGTAAGCTGCAATGTGTCGAACATCCTTATATATATATATATATATATATATATTATATATTATTTTGAGAGAAAAATTTACAACATACAAAACAAATACAAAACCCAAATTTTTTTTGGGCATACATATAAAATTTAAAAAGATAATGTAATAGTTTCTAATATTTATGATGAAAGAATTTAAAAATTTCAAAAAAATATAAAAGTTACCTCATTGGGGAGATTGTACATGTTTCTATTTTCCCAGAAATTTACTTTAATTATATAAAAAACCCCGAATAAATTTTCCCGGTTGTCAAAAACCCAGAAAAAAATAAAAAACTATATACTTTTTTATTAAATTTGAAATAAAAAATCAATTAAATTTAAACAGTTATACCCAATAACCCAAATTAAAATGAAAAGGGTTAAAAATTCTTGGGATAAAATAATGGAATTACTAAAAATTTACATTTTCATAGTTATAGTTACCTCCATAATCTAATTTCATAAAATTACTTTTTATTTTTTAAATTTTCATATATTTATTCATTTAAAGTTATGGTAATTTTTTAAAACTCTCTTGTGAATTTTTTTTTTTCCTATTCTTTTTTTTCTTTTTTTTTAGGGTGCTACTTTCCCAGCTATTCACATGTTTTAAACCCAAAAAAACTTTTTATTGCCCCCAATTTGGCGCGGGCTCTGCATTTTTAAGAGGGGAAATTTCTGGGTAATTACCCCCTATCTTCCCCAATGGATTTAGATTTTTCCTACCCAAAATTTTCAATGGGTTTTGCTTAGTATTTTTTTTACAAAAAGGGGAAGGTTGGCGGGCCCAAAAACATGTTAAACCCCCTTTTTTATATAAATTTTTTTATTTTAAGGCTTTTTCCTAAGTCAGAAATATTTTAAAAATGCGCAACCATTTTAAAATTTTTTAACCCAGTTTTAATAATAATAATAATAATTTCCCTCTTTAATTTCTTTTTAACAGCTTTTTAAATTTTAAACCCCCGGGCCCTTCCTTTACTTGTCAGGAGATTCTCACATAAATAAATAATTATTAGCCACCCTCTAAACGAGAATGATCGTAATCGTACCGCTGAAAAATTAGCAGCTCAACGGTTTTAAAAAAGAAACCTTCCCCATAATTTTCTATAAAAAGGAAAATTTTTTCCAATCATAAGGCTCTATCCAGGGGAAATCACGTGGATACCAAGAGTTCCTGTAGCCGCTTCATATAAAAAGTTCGAGATTTTTAAAAATCTACTTTTCTTCCCTTTCTTCTCAAATTAACCCCGGGAAGTCTTTTTTTTTGCCAGGTGACGTTCATTTCTATATGTCTACATGTACAAAAAACTGGATTAACCATCAACAAAGGACTACCTCATCAATAACATCCATATTACATCAGACATATAAATAATAATAATCTAAGTAATTTGTTTCTATAAAGTTTTTAAAACAAAAATATTTGAATTCTTGCTTAAAATTAATGAAAAATAATTAAATAAAGTATTGAGAAGTAAGAATGATGAAGTACTTTTATTTTTTAATATTTTCAAAATAATTTTTGTTAATAAAAAAAAGGTTCTTACCCCAATTTTTCCCCCTTTTTTTTTTTTATCACACATCTCTTGCTTTAAAAAAAATACTTTTTTCCCTAATTTTTCCTTTACCCCAAGTGCCCCTTTTTTTTCCTTTTTGAATAATTTTCTTAAAATCCTTTTCCCAATTTTTTTTCCCAAACGGTTTTGAATAATTCTTTAAGATAATTAAATGTGAAATCTTTTTTGTTTGCACATTTTTTTTTTCAAATTTTTCCACCCCAAGAAACTCTAGTTTTTTTTAATTTTTGGAATTCTTTTAAAGGGAGATTCTTCACCCAGGGTTTGAGAATCTGTTTGAATATTCTTGATGACATCGGCATCGAAAAGGGGTTTCAAGGATGCCTTCTGATTTTATTTTTCCTTTCCCTTTTTTGGGAATGGTTAAAACTTTATAATATATCAAAATGGAAAAATTATGAAAAAGAAAAATCTTATGGCATTATAATTGATCCCCCTTAGGGAATGACTAAAGGCTTTCAATAATTTATTTCTGTGGGCTATATTTACCAAAAACCCCTTTTTTAAAAATCGAGCTTACACATCCCATGCTCTTTTTGGGCCAATACATTTGCAAATGGAAAAACAGCATTTTTCCCAACTAGGCAGAAATTATTTTTCTTAGGAACATTTTAACAAAAATATTTGGACGCAAAATCATTCCAAATTTCATAATATTGAATCAGTCAATGCTCAGTGAGAGAGGCCTGCACTGAGTGAAGCAGCAATAAGCAAGATATTCTTAAATATATACATATTTAATGCATTAACTATATTAAATTTAAAATTTTAAATGAAAAAAGATTTTCTTTTTCCCCAGTAGGTTTGCTTTTTCTTAATTTGGGAAAGGGGAAACTTTATCTTCCCTTTCCCACGGGAAACCCTCTTGGGAAATCTTTTGGGGGCCGGGTGGCTTTTTCCAACCAACTAAAAAGAAAAAACGTATTATCAGTTTAAAGGTGTTATATATTGGAGCTTTAAATATTCACTAAGGCTCAAAGGTAAAATTTCCTAAAAAGTCTTAGGAAGTATTAAAAGGGAATCATTTAAAATTTGGGTTTAAAAAGGGGCCAAAAGGGTTATCCATTTGGTGGATCAACGGATTACAGTATTAAAATTGACGATATAAAAAACTGGAAAAGCTTTTTCACCGTAGTATCAGTAAGATAGATAATATTAAAACTTTTACTAAGGGGTTCCCTTTTTTAAGGTTAAAAGGGAACCCGTCTATAAATTTGATTCGGTTTTTAAATTTATCAAAAAGTTTAGTAGAAAAGGAAAATTGCTTTTGGTGGGTTGTAGTTTATGTCATACCCATCCTGATCAAAAGCCTCCTAGACTTGTATTTGCTTTTGTTAATTTGAAATAATAAAAAGACTGGGTTTTATTAGGGGAAGTTTTGGAGTAGTCAATTTTTTTGTTCCCTCAAACAAAAAGGTCAGAAAATTGGATGAAGAGATGATCCCCACACCCCGTAAAAATTATCCAAACAACATTTAAAACATCCCCAAATTACCCAAATGGGGGCCCCTTTTTTTTTTAAAACACCACCCTAGTCACGGCCCCTCGCTATAAAATTTTTTGGTCGCGGGATTTTTTTAATTCAAGCTTTCATCGGATGCAAAATATTCCCCCGTTTTAAAAATTTATTTGGGTTAATAGCCAAATTGATAACTCAAGGGATTTTTACATGCCACATAACCATGAACACTCGTCCTACGATTTTTGCATAAGAAAACTCACATGGGGGTTTCAAAACCCCCTTGGAAACACGAATCGGGTGCGCTACCTTTAAGTCACCGGACCTGGAAGGGCGGATTACAAACGAAGAATTTACTTAAGTATTTTAAAAATCGCCCATTAATACAAAATTTCCGATATATTCCGATTCTCATTGAGAAGATGCGGAATTCTCTTTTCCAAGGAAATTCAACATCTGCTCAAAGAAAAAGAATTTTTCCTTTTCTGCATTGAATTAAAAAGCTAAGCAGGGAACAATGTAATATAAGTTTTGTGTGCGTTCAAGTAAAAGGGGAAAAAATTAATTGTTTTTAAATTACGTAGGAAGGATTTTAAAGAAAATCTTTTTACCCCCTAAACCGTTTCAAGCAATTAAAAATATTCTTCTACTAGTATTCACTTTTTAAATCCCAATTTTTGTCCCCTTTTAAAGCTTAAACCCTTTGAAACTTTCCAACACTTAAAAACCCAAAATTCCCATTACTTTTCATTTTTCCCCCCCCCCCCCCTCCAAAAAAAAAAATTTAAATTCAATAAAAATTTTATTTTGGCCTTAAACCTACAATCCAAGGCCCGAAACCCCTTAAAGACCCGGGATTTATAAACTCTCCTTCGCCAGTGCGTTAGGGACTCCCAGCATGCAACCCTCTTTCCAAGTACATCCCCTTTCCCTTTGGGGCCGATTTTCCAAAAATTTTTTCCAAAGGGTTTTAAAGAAATAAAAAAACCTTGAAGGTGTTCATGGGAAGGGGAAATTTCTCGTATTCCGAAGCCCTTATTTATTCATTTTTTTTCCCCCTCCTTTGCCCCCATTCCTTAAAAGTATTAAACGGTGGGATTGGAAAAAATCACGTAATTTTAATGGGATTTAAAAAGTTAATTACAAATTCCAAAATTAAAAAAGGGAATTTTTCATTTTTGCATATAATTTCATATATAAACCCCAAACCCTTGGGGGCATTGGTAATTATTCGTTTTTAGCTTAAAAAAATTTTAAACTAATTTATTAAAAAACATTTTCCCAGATAATAAATTTTTCATCAGTGTAAATTTATATTTTATTTTTTTTATTGTGTCAGAATGTTCTTCGTTTGCTTAATTTCTGTAAATTTTTAATTTTTTTATAAAAAAAATTGTCCTTTGTTTTTGACTTTTTTAATATATTTTAAACCCCCCGAAGGGGTTTTTTATAACCCCACTGAGGGGGACACTTTTAAGGAAGCACTGCTTTAATGCAGAATGAACGAGACTAGCATTTCAAAAATAAGGATTAAATAGTATAGTTTAGATACTTTTTAAAAAAATGGAACAAATTATTTACACGCACCAGATGGGGTACAGTAAATAGATATAATTTGGGAGAAAAAAGAAAACACACACACACACACACACACACACACACACACACACACACACACACACACACACACACACACACACACACACACACACACACACACACACACACACACACACACCCCACACCACACACACACACACACACACACACACACACACACACACACACACACACACACACACACACACACACACACACACACACACACACACACACACACACACACACACACACACACACACACACACACACACACACACACACGAGATAAGGGAAAAAAAATCTTTTTTTTTCCCCCATGAAAAATTTTTAAACCTATAATAAAAAAATTGGCTGCAAATTTTAAATTTTCATCTTTTTTAGGATAGTATTTTTCATAAAAATTTATTATATTGGATGTAATACAAATTCTCATTTCTGAAAGAGTATTATTACATTAAATATTTGAAAATAAATATTTGTTCAGTAAAATATCTCTAACATGTACATATATACAACATAAAATTTTTTTTTTTTTTAAAATATTACCCAAACGTATTTTTTCCTTCTACAATCTTTTTCCTGGAGGGAAAATTTGGGGTGTCAACAATTTATCATACAAATTTGAAAAATTTAAAAGGGAAAATTTATAACTTTTTTTAAAAATTTAAAAAGGGAGGGAAAAAAATTTTTAAAAAATTTTTCAATAGTCCCTGCTTTATTTTATATATTTTAAGGAAAATTTTTTTTTAAATAATAAAAAAAGATTAGGGGGGGTTAAAAAAAAAAAAGTAAAGAAACTCAACTAAACTGTGGATGTAAAACTTCTGCTAACAAAATATATGGGGAAAACCAACATATTTATAACCCAGGTAAATTCATTAGGGGTTTATTTAAAAGTTGAATATTAAAATATTTTTTGTTACCTTTAGGTGTTTTTATCATCATGGATGGGGGAATTTTTTTGAGATTTGTTTAAAAATTTTAAAAAGAAAACCAAAACCCCCTCTTATTTAAAAGTTTTCAAATTTTGATTCTGATTTTAAGCAGTCAATTTTTACCCAAAATTTTTTTCCAAAAAAGGGCACATTTTTTTATTGAGTTAAAAACAAAATTATATTTCATTACACTTAAAAATTTAAAATGTAGGGGTTTTAAAACCTAAATTTTTTTTGTAGAAGTAAAAAATAAGGGAGGAAAATTTTTCCCTTCTTATTCCTTTAAAAAAAAAAAATTTACATTTCCCCTTCCCAAACCCATTTTCCTAAGAAATATTAAAATTTTTAAAATTTTTGCCTCCCAAAAGAAAATTCCCCTTTTTTAGAAAAAAATCCCGGATGAAAGGATTTTAATTTCCATTGGACCCCGAATCATTTCCAAAAAAAACCAGCACAAAAAAAACCCTTTTCAAAAAATTAAAAAACATTTTAAAAACAAAAAAAAAAAGAAAGAAAGAAAAAATCAATTACCCCTAAAATTTTTTAGCCCAAACCGGGTTTTAGCCCATAATAGCCCTTTCCATGCGGGCAGATTCATTTTAAAAAAGGGTTTAAAAAATATGGTTTAAAAAACATATTTGGGGTTTTTTATAAACTTATATGGTTTGGGGAAATTTAAAATTACTCTAAACAAACCCCAAACCCCACGTTTGGGATTTTTTTTTTCCTGAATTACAGTCAAAGAAAATAGAGGCAACAAGCAGGTTTATTCTTCAATTTCTTTTTTCCCCCTAGGAAAAACTTCTATCAAATTTCATTTGGTAAATCATTAATTCAAAAAAGGGTACTTGTTGAAAAATAAATTTGAATTAGAACCTGCGATCCCGTTTAAATTACTTACTTTTATTGTATACATTACTCAGAAGCTCCCGATTCTTTTCCAAATTAATGTCCATCACTTACGAATCACAACAGACTGGGAGGTAAAAAGAGAAAGATATTCAAAGTAACAGAAAAGGTAGTAATTTTTTTTAAAAAAGAAAACGTTAAGATTATGAAAATAACAAAAAGGTATACAAACTCAACGGATGAGTAGAGAATGAAGGGAATAAGAAGAGAGAAAGAGAGAGAGAGAAAAAAAAGAAAAGAGAGAAAAAGGCGGGGAAAGAAAGAGAGTAAAAGAGGGAAAGAAAGAGAAAAGAGAGGTAGAAAAGAAAGAAAAATATGTGGGGGAGAAAAAGATAGAGAAAAAAAAGAGAGAAAAAAGAAAAGAGAAAAAAAGAGGGTAGAGAGAGAGAAAAAAGAGAGAGAAAAAAAGAGAAGAAAAAGAAAAATTGTGTATTTTTGCGAGGAAAAAAAAAAAGATGTATGTTGTGTAGGGAGAAAAGAAAATAGATGTAGGGGGAAAGGGGGAAAGAGAAATTAAAATTTTATGTGTGTTTAAAAAAATAGATGTGAGGGAAAGGGGAAAGAAAAGAGAAGATATATATAAGCATTTATAAATAACTATACACATTTTTCTAAATTTCTTAAATCCCGGGAAAAAACCCCAAATTTTTTTTATTTAGTTATATAAATGGCTATTCAAAAAAAAGTTAAGGTTAAAATTTCTTAAATTGATAATGGGTTATTACTATAAACAAATATTTGTTTATAGTTATCTCCATAGTCTAATATTAGATTAGAAATTACTTACTATTATTTTATTCATATTTACTCTGGTGTTATTATAGTTATGCTATAATATGCAACTATATTAATTTTTATTTCCATTTTAATCTTTTGTTAAGTGCTACATTTCAGCCACTCTTTTGATTTAAATCTGTATTAGGGTATAGAATCTGGCAACAAATTGAATGTTTCCACTCAGATTTAGCCGGGCTTTGCATTTGTAAGTGCAATTTTTAGGTAAGTTACCTCTATCTTGTAATGGATTTAGATATTTCTATCCATTATTTCCTATTGGTTTTGCTCAGTGTTATTTAGAAAAAGGGGAAGGTTGGCTGGCCAAAAACATGTTCAACCCACTTTTATATAATTTAATTTTTATATAATAACTGCCCCAAAAGTCAGTAATGTTCATAGCACTGCAGCATCCATTTTATATTTATTATCTCGATTACTCTTTTGTCCTTCATTGTGTGTTTTTTCCTGCTGTCTATGTTTTTTGTCGAGTGTTATTGTTTGGATGTGATCTCTTGTTAGTAGAGAATTGACCTATATATATATATATATATATATATATATATATATGTGTGTGTGTGTGTGTGTGTGTGTTAGAGAGAAAAGAGAGAGGTAGAGAGACAGAGAGAAAGAAATAGATGTGAGAGAGATAAAGAGAGAAAGAAATAGATGTGAAAGTTAAAGAGAAAGAGAGAGAAAAAGAATGATAGTGAGAAAAAGAGTGATAGAGAGAAAGAAATAGAAGTGAAAGATAAAGAGATAAAGAAATAGACGTGAGAGCTAAAGAGAGAAAGAAATAGATGTGAGAGATGAAGAGAGAAGAAAGAAAGAAATAGATGTGTGTGTGAGAGAAAGAGAGAGAGAAGAGAAAAGCAGAGAGAGAGAGATTTTTGTATATATATAAAAGGAAGAATGGGAGAGAAAATATAGAGATTTTTAAATTGAGTACTTATATAAAAGGTTGTAGAAGCGAAAATAGATTACTTGCATCTTTCAATTCAAGTATAGCTATAAATAAATAATCGAATTCTAGATTCTTAATTAATCTTGCTAACGTTCTGTAATAGATTTTTAAGTTAGACTGATCAATATAAATTGAAAGTGATCTTGTCTTCTGAAAATTAATTCTATATGCACGTGAACGGTATTGTTGCCATGCTAAGATAAGTCGCTTGGTATTTCATAATGGCTTTGTTGACTTTTCGACAGAATCTTGAAACACTCACGGGTGAAATATCGTCTTCATTCCGGCCTCTGTTCATTTAAGCTGTCTCATTAATTCATCGCACCCTTCATTTATCACCTGCACTTAATTATAAACTCCCTTAAAAAGACCCAAGAATTCGGTATGGTAGCAAACATTTCCGAGATGCAATCTGATCTACTGTTGAAACTTGAATAACATTTACTTAGAGAGTTTCATTGTAAATTAGTGAATTAATTTTAATTCAAAGAAGGACATGTTAAATTTCTTTGTTCAGAAAGTACAAATAAAGGTTTTTATGCATGTAGGAATTTTTATGAATAGTTAAAGCAACTTACAAACTAAATCTATACGTTGAAGTCGGTAGTGCAGTGCTTCTCAAACTTTCAATATTTGCGACCCATTATTCTTCCAAAATTTTCTTCTCGCCTTCCTTCCGTACAATAATAATGTATTGGATTCAATAATACTATACACTTTGACGCTAAAGCCACGATACAACTTTAACATCTTAAGTGCCACCAGTATATATAAATATCTCGCTTGGTCAAAGCGTTAATTTCCCGGACGTATATATACGCCTTTCCGATGTACCATCTTTTCTGTGCACTGTTATCCATAAAATTATTCCGAAAGCTTTAGAGTGCTATAAAAGGAACTTGACAGTGTTGGCGAAGGATTTACTAATTTCAGAGGCTTTTTGCTTATTTACTCATTCTCTGCTCCCCCTGTACATCACACACGCATGGCTGCGTGGTAAACGATGACATAAGGGAGCGAATCGCGTAATGTTTAATCGGCAACTAAGGGATTAATTATAAACCGTACAAATTAACAAGATGAGTGTTAATTTTTGTACATAATTTTATATATGACAGACCCATGGGTCGCTGATAATTATTAAACTTGTTCTTAATTTACAAGGAGAGGGCACGACTAAGGAAATTCATTTGGGGTCGAGACTTGGTGTAATAGTAGTACTCCTTTAGGGTGTTCAATCCTTAAAGTAATTCCATCGAATGACCAGTCAATTCGGATAAAAAAGCCTTCGAAATTCATGCTTAGCTTTTATACAATTAAGTTTCAATTTTCTCCACCAGCCCAGTGGCACAATTAGTAAATCGACTGCCTTCGGTGCGGGTGGATCCGAGTTCGAATCACCCGAAAAATCTTTTTCTTTCAATATATGAATGGTTTATTAAGTATTAGATGATATTCTACGCAATTATTTTGCATTTTATAAAGTAAAAAAATTACTGTAGTTATATAAATATGTATATAATGTTTAATAAATATAATTTTATGTAATTAAATAATATTTATAATAAAATATATAAAAAGTATTAAACGATATTTTATATAAAAATTATTTACAAATAGTTTTATAATGTGAAATACAATATACTATAAATGAAATATTATATATATATAATATATATATATATATATATATATAATATAATTTTAAATTTTATAAAATTTATTATTATTATTAAATTAATTATTTTATAATTGTATGAAATATTTAATAAGTCTTTTTTAAATAAATTTATTTAAACAATTTTAATAAATGTATTTAAATAATTTTAATATTTTTAATTAATAATAATGAATTATTTTAATAAGTATCAATTAAATATTTTAATTAATATTAATTAATTATAATTAATTTTGAATAATTTTAATAAATAATTCATGTTAATAAATGTAATTACGGAATTTTAATTGATACTAATTAATTATTTTTAATTAATATTAATTTTAGTAATTTTAATAAATAATTAATTTTAATAGATGTATTTAAATAATTTTAAATAATTACTTATGTTTATTTAATATTAATTTTAAATATAATTTTAATGAATAATTAATTTTAATTAAAAATATTTTTCAATAATTTTATTTAATGATTAATTATTAATAAGTTTAAATAATAAATTTATTTATTTTTTTTACATTATGAAGCACAAAATAATTACATAAATATAATGCAATATTTAATAAACCTTTCATAAATAAATTTATTTAATTTTAAAAAATAACAAAAGGAATTGAAAGAAAAAGATTTTTCAGGGATTCGAATTCGGATCCACCCACACCGAAGGCAGACGATTTACCAATTGAGCCACCGGGCCGGTGGAGAAAATTGAAACTTAATTGTATAAAAGCTAAGCATGAATTGAGGCTTTCGATGACTGGCATTCGACGGAATTACATTAAGGATTGAACTCCCTAAAGGAGTACTACTATTACACCAAGTCTCGACCTGAAATGAATTTCCTTAGCCGTGCCCTCTCCTTGTTAGTATTGTTAAATTAATTATAAAATACATTTTGTGTGCAGTACTGATACATTTATAAGCAAGTATATTATTTGAAAATGTATTTTGTCTGTATGCTTTCAGTAAATTAATATTTTTTTAAATAATATTTTTTTCGACTTTTCAGTGTGCTCCGTCCCCCTTTGTAGAGTTATCAAGCCCTGTGGACGTGCCCCACTGTTTGAGAAACGCTGCTGTTGTGTAATAAATATGCTTAAATCTTGGAATAAAGCAGCAGTCTTACAGTTATGGTTGATAAAAGTTTGATTCATATGAAACTTATTCAGTGATTATTTATTTACGTCCTGCAATTTAAGAAGAGACCATTGACTTAGCAAAATAAACGTTTGTGATTAGTCTATCAAAATCTACATCACCAGTTGGATTGGTTTGAATTGGTCGGTCACCACGATCACCAGACTTTTCAATGCTGGATTACACCACTGGAGACACTCTGCCCTTTCTGTGTTCATTCCTAAACTAAAATTTTGAATCCACACAACAATTAATTTAATCGACGAAAACCTGCTGACAAATCTGTGGCAAGAGCTGATTCACACAGATTGGACGGTTGCAAAATAAAAAAAAGAGACCATGTAGAACATATGTAATAATGGTAAACTTATGGAATATTTCTCTATCTTACAACAATACGTACTTTAATTTGTACTTACGTATTATCGCAACAATGCCAGCGTTCAAAATAACTCGCAAAGTTGGCAACCACGATTTTGCATGTACCGTATGCTTTGAATTAGCAGCCATGTGTTTCTTTTCATATAATATCGCCAATACCATTGCGATAATACGTAAGTACCCATTAATTTTTGCACCTATATATTACATGAAATAAATCATTCTTTTGCCCAACTAATTTGTAGTACTTATGTAATTCGAACCAATTTGATATCAGAGTGCTACGAGTCAAGTTCTGCTTGGTGCGATTAAGAAATCGAGCCAAGCAATGGTTGTCTAGTGATATGGAATACAAGATGGCGGCTAGCTGTAACAAATTTTCAGGAAAATAACTTCAAAGAAACTGCTTTGAAATATATTTCAAATAAAGAATATAAGAATTTATTGAAAATAACCAATATCTAGATAATATAATAATTATATAAAATAATAATTGTAATATGTAATATACACAACCTCTGACAATGAAGTTAGGTGAATCAGTCAGAACGGCCGATCTGGAAACACTGGAGAAACAAAACGCTTCACATGAGTAGCGGCAGGTGTTGACCATCTGCCCCCACCGCAGTTCAGTTGAGACTCATTTGTGTTCTGTGTAAGACTTGTTTTACAAAGTGCTTGTTTAGTACGTTGGTTCTTAGACTGAGAACAGGAAAATGAATGGGCAAAAGATCAATTTAAAGTTTTGTTTTAAGCTTGGCAAGACAACAAAAGAAACTTCTGCCATATTGGTACATGTTAAAGAAAATGTGTTTCATATGCTTTTGGAAAGTACTAAGAAAAGTAAAGGCTGAACAAATTACAAGTTTTTACTTTAAAGTCATATTTCTGAAAATGTAATATTTTTCAATATATGTACTTTTTTCTCAAAAACTACTCATGATATAATCCTAAAATTTTCAGTTAGCATACACTGTTAAGGAGTTTACATATTTTAATGGAGGGAGTTAATATATATATTTGACAAACCTTTTTAGATAAGGCTTTTTAAACTAAATTATAGTGAAAAAATGGAACATTTTTTTAAAAAATTCATAGATAATTTTATTTTTAACAAAAAGTCAAAAACCTTCGTTAAAGTTTTGTGTGTTGTTAGTACACATAATATTTTGTAAAAATGTTATCCATGAGAAGTAAGTAATTTCTGAGAAAAAGGTACCTAAACTTACACAATTTAACATGGTCTTCTATGGACTTGCCGGACTCCCTTAAGTTATTACATGACAAAAATTATTAGAATTAACCGAAAAAAATCGCATGTTTGAATTGAAAAAAAAGTTTATAAGTTAAAAGCACTGAAAATGAAGGAAGAAAAGATAATCAATTCAACAGTATACGTAATCTGAATTCAACAATGAATTTAATTTTTACAATAGTACTTAAACACACACATATAAGCATATTAATATAATAATATATATTAAAAATGAGAAAAATTAAAATTTTTACAGAAAATATTCGAATTTATAGATAACAGAAAAAACTTGTTTTAATCAAGTAAATGGGATTTTAGTTTGAAAAATGAAAATGATATATATATTTAAGTGTGTGTAATGAAGCAGATTTTGCTGGTTCAAATAAATTTAAATTCAAAGCTAAAAAATGACTTTATTCAAACTAAATCTGCCTTCCCACTTTCTCAGCTTAAACTTATTTTTATGATGAGTAAGTGGAATAGATATTATATACATTAATCATTAAACAGAAAAATCATATTTTCAAAGATTTATAGTAAACTTTAGGAGGTTTTGAAAATATTTACAGACATACACAACCTTAGGAACACAGCAATGTTTTAAATTTATGCTGATTTTCTGTTCTTTGAACAAACTACCTGCCAACGGAGCAATTTTTTTAAAATTTTTTTATATATAAATGGGAGTCCATTAATTTTACTTACACTTTAAATATACAGGATGTTTAAAATTTTGTTATAACAGACATGAGTTTTATAGAAATTGAATTATTACATAAATCAAATGCATTTGTTTTTGCTTTACATACAACTTTTATTCAAGTAAAGAAATAAAAATTATTAAAAAAAATGCTTATTCACATGTACGAGTAGAAATTATTTAGCAAAATTACCAAAAATAAGTTCCTTTCATTTCAGCAGTTTAATTAAGATAGTTTTTTTAAAAATATTGAAAAGAAAATAGTCATTTTCCCCCTTATAGATGAGACACTAGAATAAAGTTTTTAAAATTTTTTTAATGGAGCTGCGTATTGGTGTTATACATTGTAGATCTAGAACATTCTTCGGAAGCTGGTACCTCTTTTTAATGTGCCACCATATGGGTGGTATACCAATCATCGCACGTAATTTTAACGCCCAATTTTCTCCCCAGAGGGAGGCACCTGAGCTCTGACGATACGAAACCGAACTTCGGAATTTAACTTTCCCGAGATCATCCAAACTAAACAGACACTCAATGGATCTTTTACATGCCGCATAATCGTACAACATAGATGCTGTTGATTTTATGCGTTAGGAAAATCCACCGACATGGAGTGGAGAAACTTTGGGCTTTCAAGAATAGCAACAAACTAACTACACCAGCCAGCCTTTACACTAGAATAAAATAATAGGCTAAAAACGTCATAGTTTTGTGTCGTGTATATACTATAAAGAATTATTGAGTTGGTTAACTCATTCTCCTGCACCCATACTGCAGGGGTGGGGGTTCAATTTAATCTAATTCCTTGAAGAAGTTTCCTTATTCCACACGAGAATCTTTTGTTGAATCAGAAATTTAAAATAGAAAGTGGGATTCTACTTTATCCGCTACGAATTTGATAGCCTAGCTGTGACTAACTGAACTAAAAAAGAATTTAGCTGGATCAGGTTATAACTTTTTCTCGCTCTATTTTTGCTAGTCTTAACACTATTTTTTTCCAATAAAATATTTTTCTAAAGGACTTTCGGAACTAATTGTAAAGCAGGGTAATTTTAATATTATTCTTTGCTGATAAAAATCCTTTACTGTGTTAAAACTTAGCTTGAATGTAATCCTTCGACGTCATAATTACGTTCTCCAGTTAAGGTAGGCACACTGTACCGATAACATTGTATCAGTCATGACAAATGCGTGAAAAGTTTTAATTTGGTAGTTTAAGTATATATATACAATTTTCCAGTAATGCCAGACAGGAATGTAGTATCATCTTGTATTTGAAGTCAAAATTACTACTTAGTGGAGTTTCTGGTAATATAAAAGATTTAAAGGAAAAAAGACGTATTTTATTTCTATGTGATACAGAAAAAAAGCAGCAAGAGATACATTCGTGTCCATAAATTAAGGGGAAATTCAGAATCACATGGAAATCGAATTTTAGAGTAAAAATTTCATTTGCTAAAAAGCAAAAACTCCATTAATTATTAGGAAAGTTCTCACAATAATTTTTGGGATTCAGAGTGTATCGTGTATTTTGATTTCCATGATGTGCAACGTACTGTAAATACGGTATACTTCAATGAACTTTTTGGGGAAAATTCCCGCAGCATGTTGGTCCAAAAGATGTAGTGCCCCCTTCATGACAATGCAAAACACCACAAAGCTGGCTAATACAATACAAGTTGAAGAAGTTTCACTGGTCATAACTTCGTACAGTAAAGATTTTTTTTATTATCTTTTGATCACTATTTGTTTGAACCCCTCAACGAAGCTGAGAGAAAAGGGGGGGGGGAGATTTGACCAAATGATGACGTGAAAGAGTTTTTCCTACACATCCGATAACTTTTTATCATATTGTAATAAAAATAAAACCACTCCTGATAGATTGATGAGATCTCAGATCGCCATCTGTAACTGGGGGTCTCACTTCAGACTGACCACCTGATCGGGACATCTGCTCATGTACCTCAGAGCCTAATGGTCCCGTATATTGGGATGGGCCTTGGCGCTCATGGGCTGTTGCGCCACTGAGTTTGATATTTTTAGGAAGAAATTTTAAAAGTCTTATTTATATTCGATCCAAATTTGTATTAATGTTTATGCGGAATTTCAGAAAGAAGAAAAACATAACTTGTATTTAAAACTAATTAAAAAGAGCTCATGTTAAATATTTGGTTACTTTCTTAGCATATAAAAATAATTTTAGTGTTATCTGAAAAAATCATCTATATACAATGTCAATTACAATTTTGAATATACAGGGTGTCCCAAGATTATGGAACTAACTTTAAGGGTAGGTAGTAGACATTCCAAGGATTCAGATTTGCACAGCAATCCATGGAAGAAAACTTCATGGAAAGTAGTGTGACAGGTACAAGAAATGAAGATGCACAAGACTGAGATAATCTGAGATAATATTTGTGGCGGTGTAATATCTATATAAACCAGTAATAGCCTCCATGTGACGACGATCGTTTTGGCATGGTGGCTAAGATACTCGTTTTGGGATCGGAAGGTACCTGAATTCAACTTTTTACATTAGTAGAAAAACACCTACAACATATCAACAGATTCGATGTTAAAAGTCTAAATTTAAGCAAGAAAAGATTCTAAATTTTATGTTGTAAATTCTCTCTTTCTCATGCAAAATACACAGTATTTTTCTCTCAGATGTAAACATTTTAATGCCACTCAGAACAATGCGTACATGAAAAATATTTCTTTTCGTGGAGTGGCTACGAAGACAAAGTATAGAAACAAATGAAACTCAGAATATTTAATGCGATTGCAGTTATTCTCAATAGACCTAGCATTCGAGGGTTTGCATAAAAAAAAATGAAAGCACGTATCCCAGTTACTAAACATAATGCATGGGTAGGTGACACTTAGATCACAGATTAATACTAGTAATGAGTAAATTATATTAAAATTAGATTAATAATAAATGCAATACTTTTTTTAATTGCCTTTTAACCCATTGCAAAGCCCTTGGAATAATTTTATGAAAAGCAATGCACATAAAATATAGTACTTCGGAAAGACGTATATATACGTTAGGGGAAATTAAAGTTTTGACTGAGCAAGGCGTTTATGCACGCCGATGGCAGCTGTGGGGGCGATGGAAATTATGACTGAACATTGTGTCGCAAATTTTTAAAGTTTGAGAAGCATTGGCTTTGATCATTTCATAGGAATAACATGATTTTCATGTCTTGTTGTCAGTATTTTACTATAAACAGGTTGATATTCATACCAACTTTTCTATCAATATTAACCCCAATCATTTTCTGTTATTAAATAACTATTTTTAAAATTATACATAGATTAATATTTATTTTTTCTATGCATTCATGACAAATAACAGCATAGCATAAGTGACAAGTAGCATTAAATGATATGAAACTATAAAAATATATATATATAATACATAAAAAGAAATGCTTGCTTTAACATGTCATTTTGGTGTTTACTCTTTTTCACTGAGCAATTTTGAACACTGAATATTTTACACATATTTTTCTATCTTGTAAATTATTGCAGCCCACTAAGAATTGTGTGTGTGTGTGTATCTTTAAAAGATTTTTCTTTTTGAAATTCTGTTGTAACTGGAAAGTGTTTAAAAAAACAACATTTTTATCAAAGGATTTTATTTTTATACGTTTGTGGAAATCTCTAGCCAATTCTTTGAGATGCCAGTGTATAAAATTGAAAGTTTATGCATAAAAAGAACCAAGAATATTTATGAATAATAATAAGCTGTGAAAATATTAATAAAACTAAAAAAAGTATTTTGAGTGTAAACAAATAAATTTGGAGCATGAATAATGTAAGACTTTGAATATGAGTTCAAGCATGAAGTGTGAAAACTTGAGTGAAAGAGTAAGCCCATCAACACTTTAAAAAAATGTGTTTACACTAATCACGATGAAAAATGCGTTTCTTTCTTTCAAATGTTCTAAAAAAGGAATGAAAAATCATCTTTTGCAAAATATGTGGCTTATTTGTTGGCGTATTATCAAGCTTTTTTCAATGCTGTTGCCAAAGTTAATGTCGAAGAAGCTGATCCAAAAGAAAAAAAAAATCAAAATATAAGATCAGAGGAAAAATAACTATATTATCAACCCCATTGAATTTTGCTTAAAAATAATTCTTTGTTATATATATACTATATTGAACTTCATCTTTAGCCTTAACGTACCACTGTGTTGTATTTTTAAGTTTTAAAATTTTCTTTTGGGTCTCAGGGGTGTTACTTTTTTCTCGAGGGTTGAAAATATAAACAATTTTCAAACAGTTGTAATTCTTTTAAATTTAAATTAAATAATTCGATTCTTTTACACATTGTATTTACAAATAACTGCAGTTTCAAAAAGTACAAAATGTTAGAAATATAATCATAATTTTAAAAATTATAAGCCTATGAAAATAAGAAATAAATTTGTAATAAATATTAAATAATTTTTGCATTGCGACGCTATTTCCTAAAATAGTAGCTTTCGATGTATAAAACTTTATAGAATCAAGAAATGTATCATTCTCTTAAAACCCTACTTAATTTAAGGATAATATATCTTTTGCATTTCAAAATATTAGAACAATATTGAGAATTAAAAAAAAAAAAATCTGGAAACGTAATTTTTAAAAAATATAATTTATTATTCTATTTATAGAAAAATATTATAGTGTAATAAGGATACATCTAACTTTATAAATAAATTTATTGCTAATAATTAAAGCTACTATTTTTAAAAATAGCATGCGCAACGTAAAGCTGAATTAATATTTTTTACAGAAATATTTCTTATTTTTATATGTTTATAATTTATAAAATTATGATTATATTTTAAAAATTTTACACTTTTCTGTGAAGCCCCATTCTTTTTTAAATAATGTGTAAAAGATTCGACTTATTTAATTTTAATTCCCAAGAGTCATATATATTTGAATATTGTTTATAACTTGAGCCCTCTAAAGAAATTTAACACCCCTGAGACAACTTAATTTATTATCAAATAAGAATATTTTGCAATTCTACAAAAGGAATAAAAATGATAGTGTTATTGAACTACACTGCTGTGGCCACCGTAAATGCAACACCAAGAAAGACAAGAGATAGTGCAACAAAATTTATTTTGTAGATAACATGTTGACCAAGTATCAAATGATTAAATTTATAGACTTCTGTAAAGTGTGGTTCCTGCCCGAATCAGTAGCCAGAGTAGCCGCCATTGTTGGAGATCACCACTGCCACACGTCTCGGCATTGATTCAAAGAGACTTTGGATGTGTTCTTGGGGTACAGCAGACCAAGCAGCTTCCACACGTTGCCAAAGTTGATCTGGTGTGGCAGTTGGGGGTGTAATCTGGGTCAATCTTTGAGCAACCATGGACCACATGTTTTCTATCGGCGAAAGATCCGGAGAGTGAGCCAGCCAGGGAAGCAATTCAAATCTGGTGATTGACGAAGAACCTTTGGATAATGCGTGCCACGTGTGGTCGTGCATTATCCTGTTGAAATATGGCTGTGGACAAGCCCTGAAGGTAAGGAAGGACAACTGGCTCCAACACCTCGGAGATGTAGTGCTGGCTATTTAAAGTACCCGCAATGCGTACTAGAGGAGTACGAGAGTAATATCCAATACCGCCTCATACCATAATATCAGGTGCCGGACCAGTGTGGCGGTGCATAACGCATTTGTTCAGCATCCTCTCTCCACGGTGTCTCCAGATTCGAATCCGACCATCGTGGTGTTGCAGACAGACGAGTCACTCGTCAATAAAGACAACTTCAATCCATTCTGCCACCCACATCCTTCTTTCATCGCACTATTGGTGGCGGAGACGTCTGTGGTTCTGCGTCAATGGTAGACCAAGCAATGGACGTCTTGCGGACAGACCACTCTACTGTAAACGGCGTCGAATGGTACGTGCAGACATTGAATGATGCGTTACAGACACAGTGTGCTGTGCTATGGTTCGTGATATGACTGAGTGATCCGTCACTGCCATGCGCACAATTTGTCTGTCCTCAAGTGAAGTGTTGCACTGAGGTGGATGCGATCGGCCACGTCGGTCCGTCGTACCCTCCTACATCCAACTGTCACATATCCGCATTACAGTTGTTTGGTTTCGTCCAATACGACTACCGATTTCCCTGAAAGATATTCCACAATCTCGGTAGCCACTATCCTTCCTCTGTCGAACTCGGATACTTGATCAAAAGCTGATCGCTGTTTTCTACGAGACATAACTGATCGTTTTTGAAAAAACCACAAGAAAAACACAACTGCCGAACTTGAAATCGTCGAAATCTCCAAGCTTTAAATAGCGCTTTGAGGTGGCACCACAGGCGCGCGTGATGTGTGTCTGTGCTGAAATTCTAATCATTTACATATCTCACCTCCGCTAATGCATGTTGTAAATTTCACGTTATTTGCATGCTTCCTTCAGGGTGTCGCATTTACGGTGGCCAGCAGTGTAGTTAGTTTTGCATAAAATCAAGTCATCTCTATGTAAAGCTGCTTTTAAGCTATATCACAAGTAAGGAATACTTTCCTCGTTATGATTAGTATAAAAACCTGAATAGTACTTGCGTTACAAATGTGTACCAGAGGCATCCTGTGATCAAACATTATGACCTCCCAAACCATGATGCCCATTGTGGGAGCCGTTTGACACATGGAGAAGTGGGTTGGCTCGTAGCGTTCTCCGGGTGACCACTATACTGGCGAATGGCCATCATTTCTCCACAGACAGAAGCAAGATTGATCCCTTGATACCAAATGGTTATTGAAGAAGCTATTTTTTCTCCAATGGAGTTATGTGTTGGTATTATTACCAGTGTAGACTAATACATTTTTTGGGAGCTGGTATCTCTTTTTAGTGCACCATTTAGATACATACCAATTGGCGTTAATGCAATTTTGACCCCATGTTTCCTCCCCAGTGGGAGTCATCAGGGCTCTGACGATTCAAAATTCTACAGGAATTTTATTTTTGCCTAGAGTATCAAGCCAAACACAGGGACTCTAATGATCTTTAACATACTGCTTAACCATAAAAATTGGACGTTATCAATTTTTTGAGCCATACAAATCCACCGACATGGGCCGGGGTCAAGCCAGCAAAATTTTTCGTACAAGACTAGCGACTAACCAATTACTCCAACCCAGCCGGCTGAAGCAAAAACTATTCCATGAGTATATTTGATTTCTTAAGATGTATTGAAGTGAGAACTAACTCGAATATCTATTAAATATTATAATCCTTATCAATACATAAGAAACGTTAAAAAAGTATTTTTCAATTCCTACACACACACCACTATTAGCTCATACTCGCTATATACACTCACTTCCAAAAGTTATGCACGGAGAGGAAAATACTAATTTCCGGAAGCCAATCAGAACTGAAGAGGATGCAATTCACTGCAGAGGTAGATGAAGTACGTAAATATGTTATGTAACACCAATTGTGCTTTCATGTCAAGAAATATGAAAAAAGGGCAGTTTTATAAGAAGCCAACTTTATGAATGGTTACAAAATTTGATTGTAAGTGCTGATAGAAGGTGTTCAAAACTTTCAATTGTTGTGCTTCAAGATTTTTTTCAAGACATACGTGTTTTTATGACTTCCAGAAAACGAATGGAAGATTCTGAGAGCTGGCGTACTGTGGGGTGCATTGAAGCAGAACAGTCGATCACAGTTGTTGCTCTTTTCTTCGACGTTCATCATTCTGTAATTTCACGCGTTTATGGAAACAATTCCAAACTACACAGACAGTTGTCCGAAGGACCGTATGCGGTCACCCAAGGGTTACAACCCCCGCGGGAGATCGATATATTGCTATTGTAGCCAAGCGGAATCGCAGAGCGACCTCCACAAGGTGACATCATTGGTTACAGCGTCCATTGGTAAGGCTATATCTGCAGCTAATGAACACCGAAGATTACATATGAATGGACTGTATGCCCGGGTACCTCGAGTTTGTGTTCCTCTATCCATCCAATGAAGAGGGGCATAATTAAAGTGGTGCCGGGAACATGGAAATTGGACTGTGTCTGACTGCGGCAATGTCATGTTTACTGATGAATCAAGTTTTGCTCTAGAGCCAGAGGACAAGCGTATAAGGATATGGCGTAAACAAGGAACTCGCAATCAGCCCCAAAACATCACTGAACATTACGCATTCCTAGGCGGAAGCATTGTGGTATGGGCAGGGATTTCATTAGGATACCGCACCGACCTGCACATCTTTAAACGGGGTTCTGTGACGGCTTTCAGGTATCGAGATGAAGTCCTAGACCCTTTGTGAGATTGTACACTGCAGCAATTGGTACTACTTTTGTTTTAATGGACGATAACGCACGTCCCCATAGAGCTGACATCGTCGATGACTACCTGGAGAGAGAAGAGATTGCGCGTGTGGCGTGACCATCATATTCGCCCGACCTTAATCCCATTGAAAATCCTTGGGATGCTCTCGGCCGTGCAGTATCTTCACGTTTCTCACCTCCAGCCACTCTTGTTGAGGTGGAAACTGCTCTACAAGAAGAATGGCGATTGCTTAATTCTGCGGTGGTTGACCACCTAATTAAAAGCATGGTCAGAAGGTGTAAACTTTACATACAGATGAGGGGAACAGATCACAGACCCTATTAATGTCATTTTTTTTCATTTTATGCTGTTTATTTTCACTTTATACATAATTCTGTTTAAGTCTCCAGTATGACATTATCTGATAACTTACAAAAATTTAATATTGTTTTCATTTCTGTATATAATTAATGATTTTGTTTTATGTATAAATATATATGCTACTTTACTGCCAAATTTTGTGTCAATCAAATAAGTATTTGTTGAATTTTTTGCATTTTACATCTTTGTGCTTAACTTTTGGAAGTGAGTGTATTTATTTATTTATTTATCTTGGTGGAATTTTCAATCGTTAATAAAATACATTTTAAAGAGCTCAATTGAGCTGAAATTTAATATACATGATTATTTTAGATGATTATACAATATTTAATTACAATTAATAAAAATTAATTGATTAAAACTAATTACTTAAAGAATTACAAATATAGCCACGTTGGCGACTTAGCGACCATTTTGGTGACTTGTGTCAAAACTTGAAAAGGTTTTTTCCCCACGTTTTAAAACATTCAGTTGAACTGAAATTTTATATACACGATTGTTTTGGATGACAATACGATACTTTAAGTGATAATTAATAAAAATTAATTACTACTTAATGCTGTGATTCTGTCATATGTATATACTTATTTATATTAATTGAAACTATTTAATAAAAAGTAGCTCAAATAAAATTTTCCTTTGTTGATTTAAGTAGGAATTGACTTAAAATTTTTATTTATATTACTCTTGTATATGAATAACTCACTTAAAAATACATAATGAATTTTAATTTAAGAACAGAAAAAAAAATACACGGTCGCTTGAAATCTGGTATGGTGAAACTAAAGATGATGTTAGTTTGCACTTGAAAGAGATTTTTCCAAAATTTTTATTTTAGAGTTTCGTGAAATTTAACTTTGATATCTCTTTTGATATGATATATGATTTCACTTCGTAAGAAGCATTCCTTCAGCAGCTTTATTTTAGTTTTGCTAACACGGTTTGTGTATTGTCACAGTCCTGTTTTTGTACCTTAGATTCAAGTCGTTGGAAATTAAACTTTTTTTTTCGGTATGCCTTACTATATTGATTTGATATATCTATTTTAGATGACTTTTAATTTTAGTTAATTCTAATATTGTAATTTCTTTTCCGTTGCGTCGTTGATATAATTGTTTGATAAAAAAAAACCTTACTTTTTATATGACTTAGTCAATTCTTGATTTTAATTAACATTAATACTGTTGTGTATTTTAAGCGTGTTTTTTTGCTAAATTTTGGCTGGAATTATTCTTTTCAGAAAGCTTTTATAGCTGATTAATGTTGTGGAACTTGAGTGGAATTTCTTATAATTATTATTTATGTGTTTGGATCCTATTTTTAGTCTACTCCTTTATTTGATTCTAAATTGGCAAATTATTATCGTTATATTGAATAAAAATGAAATACAGAAAAAATGAACTATTGGCAAAATTTGGCGCTATTTTTCCACTCAGCTGCTAAAGGAGTTAACTAAGAATTTTACAGTCTTCCTTATTGTGTACTTTATGTCATCAGAGGTAGACCTATTTTATCTAATTTATAGACCTTCTTGACTCAAGTTAATACTATAGGTTTCAGAGTTTAGGGCTGCTTCATATTTACTGATTAATAATGATTATTTCATGAACTGCATAGCAATATATTATTGTAGATATCCAGTAATGATCGCTGGACAACCACAATTCTGGATTTTATTGATTGCTTAGAGGCCTATGTACTTTTTTTGTTTACTTAATCTATATTAATAAAAGGAAGATATTAATTTTTTCATTTAAAACTTTCAATTTTTCTCTTTCGTGTGCTGGCAGGGTTTCAAAGTTGGTTTGGCGCCAGCCTAGTACATCCAAGTTTGTGGATTCGACACCGGCACAAGTCTGTGGATTTTCGAGATGCAGAAAATCGACAGCGTTCATGCGGTACGGTTATACGGCATGGTAAAGATTCTTGGAGTGCCTGTTTGACTTGGGTGTTCTCGGCAAAAGTAAATTCCTAGTCCAATTTTTCATCAATAGAACTCAGAGGCTTTCATCTGGGGAGGAAACTGGGGCCAAAATTACTTGCGGCAATTACTATCCACCAATATGGTGCCGCACTAAAAAGTGATACCAGCTAACAGGGAATGTACAAGGTCAGCAATGGTGAAATACTTTTTAATACATTCTTTTTTGGAAATATCATTTACTTGTGTTTCTTCCAATTAAAATATTTCTATTTTATCAATTAACTAACATGACATTGTGCTTTTTTTTATTAATAGCGAAAATTTAACCAAAAACGGTAAAGTTTCTTGACTTTTAGTTTCAGCTCTCAAGCCTTTTATTTTTTTCTTTAACATGCATACGAATTTTTTCATCTCCTTTTTATACGTATCCGGCATATACATTCTATCTTCTGAATAAAATTACATCTGACTGGCCTTTCATATATAACTTTAATATTTCAGATTTTGAAGTATTAATATACGTAAAAGAAATAAGACAGCCATTGAGTTTCTTTGTTAAAATAAAGCAAGATTTTCGTACGTCTCAACGGCCTGATACAAATGATTATTTTCTTCATGCCTAGTATTAAATATCGTAAGATATTTCGAATTCCATGCTAGAACAAAACAAAAGTAGACTTATTCTGCACATCTTCAAACAACCGACATCAAATATTCCATATTTGCTCGAGAGGATTTTCTTGTTTATTCTTACATATTCTATTTTTTATTTGTCACGAAGTTTTCTCGAAAAGCAACTTTCTCCTGAAAGGAGTAAGCAAAGAAACTTGACAGGAACTGCGATCAATAAAACTGAATAATCTACAAGAAATGCTTTTGTAAAAATAAATTCTGGAATGCAAATATAGAATAATTGGTTTCCATCGCATTCCGAATTTCCAAAGAACTGTACTCAATGGAATTAATGCACTGACGTACGAAAAATAAAGAACGGATTCAACAACATGGAAACTACAACAGGAAAAAAGTTATTTCTTTTTATTTCAAATGAAATGGGATATGAAGAGATTTCTTGTTCATACGAAAGAACTGTTTATCAGATTTCCAGCCGGACAAAGTGAAGACAAAAAGGCAGAAGAAATAAAATATGTGTTCCATACATTTGCTTCTTACTGAGTGATGTTCGGCGAGGGTTTTGAAATGTAAGGAAATCAAAGAATTATATAAAGAAATCTCTAAACGCATACAGTAAAAATTCTTTTTAATTGAATTTTATTTACAATAAATAACCATTAATATTAGTATCAAAAGAATCTACATAAAATTATATTAAGCCTAATTAAGAACTAGCAAAGCTATGCTAAGCTTAATTAAGAACTAGCAAAATTATATTAAGCCTAATTAAGAACTAGCAAAGTTATATTAAGCCTTATTAAGAACTAGCAAAATTATATTAAGCCTAATTAAGAACTAGCAAAATTATATTAAGCCTAATTAAGAACTAGTAAAATAATATTAAGCCTAATTTAGGACTAGCAGAATCATATTACGCCTAATTAACCCTTTATCGACCACATTATGGTTTACTGCACTTTTTTTCATGCAATATCTTTTTTGAATCATTACATCAAAAATTAAGGGATATACATAAATAAAAATCTCAACTTTGGGATATTTAATCCTTTATAGCTAAATAATTGAATTCGTTCTTTAAAGTACCGTCAGTATACAAAGGTATAAAATATTTTGCAGCACAAAATATTTATTTTTGAAAATTATAAAATTTTCAAAATTTATTTACATTTTTTACACATAAAAGCATATTTCACACATAAACTTTACTTGATGATATTCAAAGAAACAGTTTTTCTTTTTATTAATACACAAAAACTCATTACACGCGTGACGAGGCTTCACGCGACTTTCAACAACTAATCCTCTTGGGGAGTCTTTGGGCTAGCATTCGTGTTTATTTCACGGCCATCCCTTTCAAGAAGAAACCATGAGATGCAAATTAATTAGTGTATATAAAGTTAGAGTTTAATAATCGTAGGTGAGAAGGAGCGGAGCAGCTGAACACAGTGTTACTATGGTAAGAATTAGAATTACGCATCGTGACTAAGGGACGGATTTTAGTTACTAAATTAGTAAATCTAGAATTAATAAGATAGGATTGATTAAAGTTAATCTATTCGGTTTTCGTGCATTTATTCACGTATAGTCGTTGGTTTCTTTATATCACTCCAAGGGTTCCCTTTATAGATTGCTTGTTCTGGAATATTATCTTTGATAATGATAAACTAGATTTTTATCATAGACAGTCTTGGTCATTTTTGAGACCTCCCAAAGCTTTAGGTAGACAAGATGATGAGGAAGCGATTCAGGGGTAAGATCATTAAACACGTTGATGCATTTTGAGTGATGTTTCGATTGAATGTTTCTTAGAGCACTGCATCCTTGTGTAGGAAATACTGTGTTTTCCGAACATGAGCTACTGCATCTTGAGTCTATTGGTCTCTATCTTAAGAATCAAATGAAAATTCCAGCAGATAATTTCCTGGGACGTCTTTACCTGAGGAATCATCTGTAAGTGCATCACTGCTTTCAGATGGTAGATACTGCGAGAAATCCAAAGCCTCTCTTGAAGACTGAGATTCTTTTTTCCAGACAATCTAAAATAATAATAATAATAATAGCACCTTGAAAATCTCCTATTATTGTTAAATCTCAGTTACACAAAATAAATTTAAATGTGTCTTTTTGAATAAGTTATAGATATTTCATTTAATTGTGTGGTAAAAAAGAAAGAAAAAAAACAAACAAGCTCTGATTCAAAGCTCAAATTTTTTGAAAACTTCAAAATAAAACAAAAAGCAAAATAAATAAGTTAACCTCAAAAGAAATGACAAAAAAATAATAAATAAAAGCATAACTCTATATATTACGCTGCAATTATGACACTACAACACTACAAAAACAATAATAAGCAATTAGGGCGGGGAAAAAAAACCGAAGTTTTTGCTCAAACATAGACACATCTTCTTACTACTTATCAGAACGTATAAGTACCACAAAATTGTTCAGCTGTAAAATTAATTATATTCACTTTTCACTTAAAAGAAATAGCCAAATAGTTTTGTAAGGTCTTAACTAACATACAAAAAAATAAGACACTTAAATTTCAACATTAACTACTTTTTATGAACAAAAATAACAATTTTTGCAAAATGATCAAAAAATCTGCTGAAAACACAAACTTTTAAAAACTATTCGCCTTCCCTGCCAAAATAGTTATTACAGAACCTGTGCTGCCATGTATCCTTGGAAAGAGTGGAAATAAAAGAGTGTTCCTGCTAAATATCGTGAGGATATCATAAAAATGTTTATTCTATGTAATTTTAAAGTGAAAGTTCTTATAAGTCCCTTCGAAAGGGTAAAAGGTTAAAAAGTGAATCGTTCTTGAGCTGTCTCTAAGAGAAACTATACAGTAGAACGTCGTTTATCCGAATCAATTGGGACCGGACACCGTTCGGATACGCGATTGTTCGGATAACCGAAAACAGAATGCGATCCATATATAGAACACGAAATACAAATATTGAAATTCCTCACATGCAGGAAGCGTGCTTGAAGAAAAAGCAAAGTAGATGCAAAATGTCGCAATTTTACCTTTAATTATTTTTCACGGTACCATTGTACACCTTCGCTTTCTCAAGGTCTCTGATACTCTTTAACAGCAGTTGTAGAGTAGGACAGCACTCTGATTGTTGTTTGTACCACTTTTAGCAAAACTGTGGGCAGAATTCTTATCGCCAGACAATTATTCGCCTTCAATCTGCAGTTCCCGTATCCCGTGGCATGATTTAAAGTACTTTAAGCAACCAATGCTAGCTTTGAAATCATCCAAACCACCTAATTTCTCGTTAAGTTGCAGAACTTTTTCACACAACAAAGGGCACGGTATCGGGTCCCCTTTGCTCTTCTTTGTGAAAACCACAAGTTGAGTGCACGATCAAGAACAACATTGTTTGCTTCCCTCATGGTTTTCCTTTTCTTCGAGCCATCTTCTGAGCCAAGTTTGGAAACAAACTGTGAACTAATATTTCGAGCAGATGTTTACCAAATCACTCAACTGAAATTCCCAAATATCCCTGACCTTAGGTTTTTCCGTCACTTTTGGCCTCACGCAAAACAACTGTTGAGCATTGCACTGTTCGAAAACGTATTCATATACAGTTCATGTAGTTGACAAAAAACTGGTCCGGATATTTGACGCTCCGGATAAACGACGTTCTACTGTATAAGGAAAAGTTTAATATGTAATATGCCTTAATTATTCTCTGAATGAGTACTATTTTGCTATTCGAGAATTTATTGTCTATGCAAAACATGGGTAACTAATGCATCATTATTAATGCTTATACATCACAACTAATTCATTAATAATTGCTTTGTGCCGCTTGTTTAAATATAGTTTTCTTCCATTGAAACAATTATGCAGCTGAAGAAAATCTAGCAAGCACTGTTTATTTATTTATTTTCAAAATTTTTTCTTCATTATAAAAACGATTATTTTTAACCCTTTCTTGGGCAATTTATTTTTCTTTTGAATTTTTCACAGTTTCTTATGTTTTATTAACAATTATACAGTAGCATTTAAGGAAATATATTTTATTTTCCTGAATTTTATATTTGCATTTAAATTTTAGGGGTGGAAAGAATACTTTCCATGAATAATTCACAATCATAAGACAATGAAATTTTATGGTTATTATTTTCCATGAAAGGATGAGAAGCATGTTGCAATGTACGAGGGGACATCACATTTGGCACACATGTAACGGTTCCTCTTTTCTTGTCAATTTGTGTGAAACTTTCTACATCGTCTATAATTGGAAAACATTTTTGGCATATGATTTCCCACACCAACTTAGCGAACATCATCTAAAATTACACATTTCTTTGCCTGGATGCTAGCAGACATCCTTCCCTTTTTCTTGAGGAATACCCGTCTACTACCTGACGAGCTAATACTCTACGGAATGTTAGCTGGTCTAAACTTCTGCTTCTTTTGTTTACTTGCCATTGTATAAAAAAATTATGAAGACAAGGTCAATAAGAAAATAAAAGGTAAGGTGCCAACATTTTACAAATCTTCCTATTTGGTATCTTTCTTTTCTTTGAACGAAGCGATCAACACCTCTCACGACATTGATACATACAGCGTCAGCTTTTGGACAAGGTACTCCTTTAGTACAATCTTTTTTGTCCGTTTTACAGATGTCATAATCACTGGATTGTGTGAAATAGGAGGTAGCACAAAAGTGAAGTGGGAATCATTCTTCTCATGGTGATAATATCAAGGTCAATATACAGGGTGTGCGGGCTTAAAGTATGCGAAAGTTATAGCTTATTATTACTCAACTACCCATCAGAAAGTAATAAACTGCTCACCCATGGATTGAAAATCCATTGGAGACTTTTTAGGTTTTGTCTGATTGACCGCACGTGCTTGCGTTATTCGGCAATTACAGACGATAAACTTGTTACATTGACTTCATTAGTAAAGATGTGGACGCCACAGTAAAAAGTGCAGTGTGTACTTTGGTTAACGGAATTGAAATCAATCACGAGTGTACCGCGATGTGTTCGAACAGAATGAAAAGTCGATCCTCCGACATCAAAATCAATCCACCAATAGGAAAGAACTTTAAAGGAGACGAGGATTTCAGTATCTCAAACTGGCAAGTATCCTTAAGTTTTCGTGATAGGAGACACTGTTGTTGGTGTGCGTGATTCATTTTGTAGGAGTCGTAATAAGCCTATTAGGCAAGCGGGTAACGACATTCCATTCTTTTCGAACACGTCACCGTACACGCGTGACGGATTTCAATTCCGTTAACCAAAGTACGCACTGCAACTTTTGCAGTGGTGGTGAATCAAAAGGTGAAGTCAGTGTAACAAATTTAACGTCTGCGATTGCCGAATAATGTGTTCACGTGTGGCTGATCGGACTAGACCCTAAAAATCTCGTAGGGTTGTTGTTGTTACTAATGCCACCTGATCGGCAAAGGCCAGATCAAGACCCACGAAATTCACCATGGCAAAGGGCTAAGTGACGCCTGTCGTTAGCCGTAGCTTTGAGCACCCTGCAGGTGACAGTACAATTTGGCTCGATTCCACCCCAATTTAGAGGGAGAACACTCTGGGGGTGGTCAGAGGCCTCCCACCTCCCTTTCCCTTCCACCAGCCTCACGAGAGGACTTGCGGCTCGACTGTTATTTAGAGTACCCCCATGCCGTGCAGGCACTATACATTTACAAACATCCATGTCTTCTTCGGGACTCGAACCCAGTCCCTACGGCACAGCAGTCAGCGTCGCTAACCACTATACCGGATGGGCGACTCTCGTAGGGTTTTTGAATCAATGGATGAACAGTTTATTACATTTTGATGAGTAGTTCCGTCATAATAAGACATAACTTTTGGATAGTTTAAGTCCGGAAACCCTGTATTATAATGGGTTTTGCGCTTCCCACAGGTGTATTTTATAAGATCATGTAGACGTGAAATAAATTTCTCCAGGCCCAGGAAAGGGTTAACATAATAAAATATTCGATGAGAGGACAGCATTGTGAACACAATATCAATGCATCGTCAAAAAATTTAACTTCAAGTATTCAATTATTTAATTAAGATTAAAATTAAGCTATGAAATTGCTTATAAACTTTTTACTCTATAAACCCTTGTCAAATAATATAGACTATAGAATGACCTTCATAATTCAATGGATTTCTTAATTATCAAATATCGGCATCATATCAATTAATAATTTTATGAACCCCTACTGTATCTAAACCAAATCTTTCCTTTATTAAGTAAAGCACTGATCCAAATTAAATCTGATGGTAATAGAAAATTATCACATTCGTATGGTGCGGAAGGTTTAGGAAGGGGGATGTAAGTTCAGGTAACCCTCATCTTTTCGCTGATATCTAAAATTACGAGCCCTACTGTCAGTAGCCATAGTATAGATTCAAATTGTGATATTATAAAAGACTAATTTTAATCTTCATTTTCCGAGCAATATTCTTTAAAAGATGAGTGACTAGAACATGTTTCTTTGGAAATGAAGCTTATCACAAGGGTTTAGGGCAGTGCTTCTCAAACTTTCAATATTCGTTGTGGCATCTCTCGCGTTCTTCTTCTAACATAACCCCTACGTTCTTTGACGGCCACGATTAATGGCAAAACTTTTCCAACCCAAATCCAAGAAGTAAAACGAAGCAAAGATGCAAATAAGATAACCTTTAAAAGGATAGAAAGTTTAGTGAGCAAAAATGGCAATTTAGAGAAAGCTGAGTTTGGAGATGAAAAAGTGTGGATCGACGGTTTAGAATCAAGACGCCCACCCCGCTAATCTATACAAGGTGCATACTATTGCACACGAGCCCATCAGTCTACCTGAAAGTAACTGTATCATTGAGTATTCAACCAAGGTAGGGAGAATATATTCTGAACGCTAGTATATTATTGAATCGAGATTAGGCGGATCTAATTAGTTATATTGATAAGTGATCTAATTGCGTGATCTGAGTTAGTTAAAACGGCGTACTTTGGTTTATTCTCACTTAATATAAGTTTGTTCGATATCTAAGTAATTTAAGTTAAATTCTTAATAAAAGTCATATTAAGAATTATAGAATGTCTCATATATCCTTCCGATAATCCCACACCTCTAACTTACGCGGAAACCCCAAGACATAGCTATCGACAGATGGCTATGTCGCATCGTGACCTAATATTCAATCATAATTTTCATCGCACCCCCTCAACAATGCATTGAATTCAATAAGAGTATACTTTGACACTAAAGCTGAAATACGACTTTAAGTGCCACTGGCGTAAATATACGTCTCACTCAACCACTGCGTTAAATATTTTGGACGTATATATACGTCTTTCCGAAGGACGATCCTTTCTGTGCACTGCTATACATAAAAGTATTCCGAAGGCTTTGGAATGTTATAAAAATATCCTGGCAGTGTGTAAGAGGCTCGCGCCTGTCTTGCGGGCAAATAGATGTGTAGGGGGAATGGAAGAAACACTCGACATGATTCAACTAATCTATTTATTTGCACACTAGGAGAAGACACAATTTGAACCAATACTATTAAGAGAATGAAAACCGTGAAAGTAAAACAACGACAGTAAAACGTGAGCGATTAGACGACTGACGAACTTGATCCTTCTTTTAATTAAGGATCTAACCTATTATCCGATTTAATCTAAACTTGACCGTGGTAGCCTAGTGGTTAGAGCACCGGACTCCGGACCGGAAGGCCTGGGTTCGATGCCCGTACCGCGAAATACCCTCCGAGTACACGCGGAGCACGTGCTCGTTAAATCAGTGGGTCCGAAAGTCTTGAGGGCTGATTCACGAGTGCAGGAAACTGGAGAAAATTTCCCTCCAATTCAGTTTCATGCCGAAACTGTGGATGTGGAGATAGGTGGTGTCGCCATCTATCGTTCTTCGGAAGGCCTCTGACCACCCCCAGAGTGTTCTCCCTCTAAATTGGGGTGGAATCGGGCCAAATCGCACTGTCACCTGTATGGTGCTCAAAGCTACAGCTAATGACAGGCGTCACTTAGCCCTTTACCATGATGAATTTCATGGGCCTTGATCTGGCCTTTTCCGATCAGGTGGCATTAGTAACAACAACAACAATCTAATCTTAATTCAATTTTTGTGAACAATCGTCACTCTCTCTTTAAGGTTTCCTTCTAATGAATCAAATCACTCTAATTTTATTATTATACCTTCAATAGAAATCTCACCTGGCTTGAGTATATCTTCTCTCCTTCTTCTTCTAGCTAGAAAATCTCGCCTATATATATTAAGTTAATTTACATATCACGAATATCTTCTTCCAAATGGTTGGTTGTGAATAAAATTAATTGATGACCCAAAGATTTTCCAAGAGGATCTTAAACACATTCATTACATTGATTTAGCTGTTGCAAATTCTTGGTTTCTGTGCAAACAAGATGCAATATCAATTAAAATTCTTCTAAAAATCAAAATGGATAACTTAAAATTTAAGTTAGAGATAGTTGAAGCATTATTCGTCTCTCCACTTACTAACAAAAGTATTTTAACTGATAATGAAGATAACAGTGTTGTAATTCCACTTGCAAAAAGATCGAAGCGTTATAATCCACCTGCTATACATGTCATGGCTTTTATACTGGCCATTTGAGGATAAAAGGCTTGACATGTATAGCCATTTTTGATGTGTTGATGAAATTTGAAGGCCTCGCAAGTGCAGATTTGTAAACTGTGAAAGCAATTCGAAAACATTTTGTGAAAAATGCAATGACTATTTATACTTGTCAAAAAGAAACCAAATATTTTTGCAGTAAGTAAACAATGAATTAATAAAAGAGTTAATTTTCATCAATAATTTCCTTATTTGTAACAATTTTAGTTGAATTAAGATTGTTTCTTCAATCAACTTAGAGCTAAAAATGTATAGCTCGTAAAATTTCATGGGTGACCTGTTTCACAGATAACGCCGAACCCGCACGATCATGTAGGTACCGTTTACATTCGAGGGAAGGAGCGGAATTTTTTTAATTATTTTTCCCAATGTCCTTGGGGTCCATGTAGTATTAATAATCAGAAGAATTTAATATTTTAAGACAAAAATAATTCGTGTCTTAAAGGGTTATAGTGAGTTTTTCTATATAGCGAACTTTTTCCTCGAACCAAGAACATTTCGCGATTTTCTTCGTAAAATAACCTCCCTATTGCGAAGTGCATTTTCTGTATGACGAACTTTTTCACCTGTAATTATTTTTTTCTCTCTATTTTTGAGATATTTCTCGACATTTCAAGATGTTTTCTCTTTTAACACATTTTATGGTAGTCATAAATCCTGAACTGGTTATATTAGGTACCTAACACCCCGAAAGTAGTAGGATTCTGGGTGTTTCATCCAAGAAGTGTAACCTTTAACCCCCATTGTTCAGTTCAGTAGAAACATCTTCGATAATCCCTTGAACCCTCAGTGGAGTTGTCTCGTGTCTCCGTGTGCTTGAGTAGTGTTCATTGATTAATCGTACTGGTAACTTCGTTTCTTGTGGCTCGAAATCGTCAAAACATAAATGCTTGAGCAGAAAAGATAAAAATTTAATTCTTCAAGAAGTGGATAAAGGCGACAAGAAACTTTCGTTGCCATTTTTTTTTATCTTTCTTTTTTTTAAAGTAAGATGTATAAAATAAATATATGTTAATTTACAAAAAGGCTTGAATTATTACTTTTTTTTAAATATATAGTGTTTAAAATTTGTTTTGTGTTGTTTATAAAGAAAATTGAAAAATGAACCTCTATATAACGAATTTTCCAAATAACGAACTTTGTTTCGGGATTTAGCCACTTCGTTATATAGAGGTATGACTGTATTTCTTTTTTAAATAAACTTTTATTTTCGACTTTTCAATATGTTCGCCCCCTTCACGGTGGATTATCATGCCCCCTTAGGGAGGCACATCCCACAGCTTGAGAAACACTAGTTTATATGCAAAAAAAATGAAGTAGATATGATTATTTAAATTCCAAAAATAAAAGATGAAAAATAAAAAAAATAAAAGCAGTAATCCCATTGATGAATATTTTGTATTTTATCTAAAAGCCGAACATATTTGAAGCTTAAAATGGCTTAGAAATAAAAATTTATTCACATTTAACTAAGTAAATAAACAATATATATATATATATATATATATATATATATACACATATACATATACATATACATATGTAAGGATAACTAAATTAGATTTAAAATTAAATTCCTTATATAGTATTTAACTTTTGTTTTCCACTACATATTCAAGTATCAAATTAATCACCGAATTATTTCTCCGAAACAGATGGCCTAACCCTTAAACATTTTCTGATTCCAGATCATTATGTTTAATAGACCTATATGTCAGCCTTAACTTTCAAGTACACTCATAAACTCAGTGGTACTTCTCACATCTGGGCTTAAGTGGTAACCCACTTAGTTTTCACGGTGGCGTTCCGTTTTCTCTCTCCTGTCAGCGTCAGAGCTTGTATAGATTTCATCAAATAATGATCATTTTTTAAGATTAAGTCTGGTTCTGGCTCAAAACATGTCATATATACATATATATATATAGTTAAAAAATTAAAATAAATTATTTCGTTCTAATTTATGATTTAAATAGCTACTAATAATTAGGATGGATCCAGTTTGTCACTCATAAACTATAAGGAAGGAATATGTTTGTAAAATCAAAATATACACAGAGATTGCTTTGTGTGTTCTAGGTCAGATATTTTCTTCATTTTAGATTACACAAAAATTCCCTTTTTTAACTATTCAAACTACATATCTGAAATTTTTCAGTATCCTTCTAGTGTTGAGTAGAGATCCATTAAGAACGAGGTTTTCGGAAATCTAATCCCAAGGAAGTTGTGGGGTTTACGGGAGTGTTATAGATAAAAACAATTCCCGTTTTTGAACTATTCAACCTACAGGCCTGAAATTTTGGCAAACATTTTTCTGGTGTTGAGAAGAGTTCCTTGAAGAACGAGTTTCATGGAAGAGAACTGGGATGTTACAGGTGAAATACTCCCATTCTTAGAATCATTAGACCTACAGACCAGAAATGTGGCACACGTGTTCCTTTTGTTTAGTAGAGATACGCTAAAAATGTTTTTTGCGGAAATCAACTCAGAGGGAGGTTGTGGGGGCGTAATGAATAAATATACTTCTTAGAAACTCAAGCCCCGTCCATTTTAAATCCAGTTAGTGAGTGACAGTTACATTAACGTAGCACTATAAAACTGCACGAAGGGTATTGACGATTGACATAGGGGTTTTGATGCATGGTCAAGTTACGAGAACGACGCCTGAACTGGCACTTTCTTTCATAACTTCCAGACCACACCAACAGAAGAACTTTTGGACTCCTTTAGTCTCGACAGATTTAACGTGCAGCGGACCCCTCTGCACAGGGGGTCGTCAATGACACTAAGCTTGAACTCATGACACTCCAGTCACGAGTCTTACCTTGACCACTAAGCTACCACAGCCACCCTTTTTAACCCTTTCTAAGGCCTTGGTAACTATACTCACCACCAATTGCATTAATTTTTCAATGTCTATAGTAAGCTATTTCATTATATTTTATTTGTGCTGTCATCCATTAATCTCTTTAGAAAATTAAGAAAATTAAAAAATCTTACTCACTCTTTCACCAACATCCTTCCCTACATGACAACCGAATTAAAAACTTCTTCATTGATCTGGCAATTTCATGAAAAATGATATTGTAATTTGTCATCTATGAATAATAAAAACAAAAGCTTTATGTAACATTTTCCAATTTGTAGTACTTATAAAATATACTTTATGAAATGAATATGAAACAATAAAGAAATAAAAAAAAACAACTTTTTTTTTCCAGATTTTAATAGGCCCCAATGGGCAGTGGTAAATATACATACTAAGAAAAAGCTGGTGTTAAAAATCAAATTAATTTCATCTAACAAGCTAAATATGTGTGAGTTTCTCTTCTTAAATCAATCCCAGTTCAACAAATATTTTAATATACTTTTACTAGAAATAAAGGGCCCGTTACAGGGTTAAATCAAGATGGGAGGGCCATAATAATATTTTTTTGCACACTCGAAATCTTAATGCTAGTAATAAATAACTTAAATTTTTAATATATAAGATGCTTTGAGTAAAATTTTGGCTCTGGTACTTTCGGAAAAATTAATTCTAGACAATACTTAGCATCCAACGAGAGCTTAAAATTAATTCAAGCATCACAATTTGGTAGCAAGAGCCACCACGAGGTGGTGCTGCCACTGAATTTGCTCTCACATTTGGGAGACAATCGGTGTCTGCAAAGGCTAAATTGTCAGAAAGAGTCCATTGAAAAAATTAATATATTATCTTACAGTATAATAAAATACCTTGCAAAGCGGGGGTAACAGTAAATAGAGAATGAAAACAGAATTATGAAAAGTCTTAAGAAGAATTAGAAAAATATTCTCGCATCGATTTATTGAACGAACTTTAGATCATATTTGATTTTTTTTCGACTATAAAATATTAGCTTCCTTCATCCTGCTTTTGGTCAATTTTTATTTTAATTTAGTAAGTTTTATTTTTCTGTACGATACTCTTTTGAATATTTTCTTTATTTATATGACAAGGAAGTACAAAACCTCTTTCTGTATGCATTTTGAAGCTTACTGACTTTGTTATTCTTTTGAAATATTTGCATATTCCTATAACTAGTATAATTTATGCAATCTTTTGAAGTTTGTTCTCCTTAAACAAAACAAATTTTTTTCCAATTTTAAACAAACTAATCTCAGTTTTTTCTTCATATCTAATATCAAATAATCATAACTATTCAAAGTTTCAAGAAAATACCCAGAAATGAAAAATAAACCTTCTTTGGAATGTCAAACCACTAGGACTAGAAGCTTCATATCTGCGTGAGAGTTTTCCTGTTTGTTCTAGCATTTCATGTTTCTTTTTTTTATCATCTGTACGTGCTGTTGAAAATCAATATTCTTGAAAATATAAAGAAAAAAAAAAAAAGAAGAGTCTGGAAAATTCACAAAGCGTAAAATAACAGATAGAGTCAAATATTTTTCGTACGATGCGCCACAAGAAATTGTCTCATAAGTAAATTCAAGGATCAGAATTGCTTTTCAGTGTATAAAAATGAAATAAAAAAAATTCACAGTCTAAATTTTTCACGAAATCCTCATAATTAGATTAGTACAAAGACATCTGAAACACAAGGGAGTAATTTCAGAAACTACTTTGGAAAATATATTTGTTTTTTTTGTTACCGATGAAACTGGAGATGAAAATAAATCTTACACATTCGGAACAACCTTTTGTCAAATTTCCAATTGGATAAAGTGAAGACAGAAATATAGAAATCATAAAAATCTATATTTCTGGCTTTTTATTTTGTCTATGTTACTTTGTATATTAGTCAACAGATAAAAAGAATAGATAACTTATACAGGGTGGTCACGAATTCATGGTACAGACTTTATGGGGGGATACATTACATTGTAACAATGAGTTACAGTATTGGAATGTTTGGGCGCAATTGACACAGTGAGGTGCAAACAGGGGAAATAAAAGAAAATAGAAATTGAGTTATGGGTTGGTTGCGATTCCAGCAGGGGCAGTAGATGTCTTGTCGTTGTGCTGACGTCTACGATGGGAGGTTTTTGTGCATACCAAAAAAGCAGACATGCATTACATGTGTGGGGTGATGCGTATCCAGTGGATAGAACACGCGATCTGTGGATCGAAAGCCGAGTAATGTACCACTAGACAAAAGTGATATCCCCTGTCTGGGTGCTGTTACTGGATTAAGTAGATACCGTTGCAATACTGCCCCTCCAGTGAGGCGGTTGATAGGTGAACGAACGAGATATTTGTTATGGCGAGCGTGTGTAGTGTGTGAGTGGTTGCTGCTGCGTAAAGGGAGTCTGACGACTTTGCTCACTCTTCTTGGGGCAGATTGTGCAACGACAGATCAGAAGGTTTTATGTTTTTCTTTTCAGCCAAGGTCACCAATGTGATAAAGTGTATCCGTTGGATAGAACCCCGACCTATGGATCCGAAGCCGGGTAACATAGCACTAGACAAAAGTAATCACTTCTGTCTGGAGGCTGTTACTGGCTTAAGTAGATACCTGTACACAAGTACGCCGTTGCAAATGGTAACGGCAGAGCTGCGCCACGAATGTATCACACACATTTTCGTGATCAACGAATGGCGAATCACAGAATGTTCCAGCGGTTACATCGTCAACTTCATGAAACAGGCATGGCGGACAAGTCCCTTGGCTACCCGATTTTTATGGGGACATCTGAAGAATCTTGTTTATGTGACTCCACTTGATTTAGATCAGGATCGCGTTCCTCCAATATCCGAAGCTGCTGCACGTGTGCTTGAAATACTTGGAATCTTCAAATGCGTACGCCAATCGCTCCACCGACGTTGTCAAGCACGCACCATTACTAGTGGATGCAATTTTGAATAGTTATTGCAGACATTACACTTGTCAACGACGCTTTCAATAAACACTTTGTCTTTCCTCTCTTCTCTTATTTTTTTGCGTTTGCGCCTCACCTCGCCACTTGCACCCATACTTTTCTATACAATAAATGATTGTTACAATGTCCTGTACCTACCCTTAAAATTTGTACCATGAATTCAGGACCACCCTGTATGTCTGAATATTCAGTACAATGACATCATAACCTGACTTCTGCTTGTAAAAAATGAAACTGTAAAATTTCTTAAAGACTATCACAAATTCACACAACATCTTGCATGTTTTAAAATATTTCTAACATCCTTAGAGAGAGAGAAAAGTTTAATTAACAAGTCAATTTGAAGCAAATTCTACGGGATTGCATATTTTGCTTCAATCTTAATTTGTATTCTTTTGCCTTAGAAAATAGTAGAAAAGTACGTTAATACAAATTTAAAGCTGAAAAAAAAAGGAAATATTGCTAAATGCGTGCACCTTTTTAACAGTTGAAAGATGGACAACTAAGTCACAATTTGGCATTTTTTAAAGAGTAAATTATAATTTATTTTGGATCTCTTTAAAAACACACACACACAGAGAGAGAGAGAGAGAGAAAAGAGAGAGAGAGAGTAGATTTTCTTCTTTCATTTAATAACATATAGTAGCACGAATTTAAAAGGAACGAATATATAGAACACAGCAATTTAAATGCGCAATTGCACTTTAAATAAGAAAATGAAGCACTTAATCCCTGTCAAAAGTTTGTGACTCCGATGTTGTTTTCCTACATCATCTTCAGATACGTAAATCCCCATGGAGCTTCTTTCCTCATCATATAATCACGATAGATTATCTTGTATTTTTCTGGATTTGCCTAGTTTTTTCGCCAAATTTGATAAAATTTGGAAATTAAATTTGTCGTCGAGCTTATTCCTGTTAAAATAGTAAAACTAAAAGTACGATCAAACCTCTTGAATGATATTTTCGGTATAGTGCCCTTTCGTTGAAAAAAGAACAAAATACAAACTTTTCTATAACAATAAAAAATAACATGTTATAATTATTGATAAATATATTTCCTAAGAACATAAAACTGATTTCACAAAATTTCATTAAAAAAAATTAATTACTCTATTTTATACTATTTATATCAACTAATCCCATTGCGTTCAAAAGTTAAATTCTTGATTATAAAAGTGATAACCTTTTAAGAGGAAATTTAAATCATTTATAGCGCTTTAAATTGAATGAATTTTTGAAAAAAAAAATTAATTAAAACTTTCAAAATTTTGTTGAATTACATTACGAAAATAAGTGCTTAGATTATTGATTCTTATATTAAGAGCACATCTTATTGTGAATTTCTGTAATAGATAAAATATTACTTAAATGATAGTGAAATAGAAATAATTTTTCATAATTTTATATCCCGATCTTGCTTATCTCATAACTAATAACATACTTCTGTAAAAACTTAATTTACGTTATTTTTATGCAAATTATTAAATTCGACTTCAATTTGAGTCAAATTTATTTATGATCAATCTCTTTTATTAGAACATATATCTCGCTTGCTCTCTCTCTCTCATCAATTTATTTACCATCAAAACAGTAATAACCAAAAATAAATTCAATGAGATTTAAAAAAAAAAAGTAATTTTTAACGAATAATCCACTATGCGATGGAAGTCATTTAATCATATATAGAAGCGAATATATTAAAAATGTATGAAGAAAAGTGAGGTTCTGGTGATTTAAAGGAAATTTTTGAGTAAAAAAAAATAAGTAAATGGGAAAAGGTAGAAATGATTTGGAAGTGTAACGGATGTGGGTTGAATTATGAATTTCTTACAGTTATGTCAGATAACTTAAATATATTTAAATTTCCCTGTGATTTAAAACATAAACATTTGCCACAACAACGTTTTGGAGAAATATTCAAGCCTCCAGCAGCTCTTTTAATCAAGAAAATACGGTAGAACTTTGGTAAGAGCAGCATAATAATTTAAACAAATGGAGTTGGTGCAAATAAATTGAAGCGAAAGGAGGAAATAATGACGTCATTCAAAATACATTTGCTTCAAAATTGAACAATGCACTTTTTATTTGTTTCGGGTAATTGAAATAAATGTTAGATATTTCAATCATGAAAGACAAAAACCATACGAAAAACTGCACGAAAATACAAACTTTGTAATCAGAAAAATCTAGCATTTCCTGATTTCTCTTAACAAATGTGAATTGTGCTTGAGCATTTTAAAAGTAATGATAATTTTGGCTTTCCGAATAATCTACATGCACTCAGTGTAATGTTTTTTAAAAAAAAGGTTGTCATTTTCCCGATAATGTCAATTTTAAATGCATTTGTTTGGAATAATCTTATTTTCAGCAATCTTTCACTTGAAATAAGTTTATTAGAAATTCTACATTCACGTTGATATAAACCAATGCATCATTTTAAATATTAAGGTGAATATTTCTAAGAAAATATTCTTACAACAATCAATATAGTCTGGCCAGGAAATGATGTTTGTAATAAATTTTTTAGCAAAAGAAGAAATTCAGAAAACTTCTTGTTTAACTACTTATCATGCTGAACTTGTAAGGATGAATAAAAAGTATTTAATTAACGATTGAAAATTTGAACAAGTCACATATATATATATATATCTCGCTATATATATATATATATATATATATATATATATAGCGAGAGAGAAAGAGTTAATTAATAGTAGGAATTGTGAAAAATCCTGTATCTCAGTGTAAACTTCTCATATTGAAACGTTATCTATAAGAAAAATGGATTATACTGGTAGCAGCATTGCAACCTTTCTTTTATATATCACAAACAGACAGCTAGTTTTATTAACCAGATACAACCGTTGATTTTTCGACTGATTTGAAATCAGTGTTCTTTCTAAGAAAGATTGTCTGAAAGTGCAAAGTAATAGAAAGAATGAAAATAGATAATGTAAACTATATATATATATATATATAATAATATCGTAAAGTCAAATCGTTCTATTGTTTAACTAACTAAACAAAAAATAAATAATTTTTTTTTTATAGAAATAAAAATTATTTTAAGTTTAACAACGTCTAAATAGTTTAAAAAATATTTTCGAAAAAAAACCCAATTCTTTTTAAATAAATATGTTATTATTATTATTTTATCGCATTACTTCTACAGTGTAAATCGTTTAACATGAAACTGAGAGTCTGAAAAATTTGTTCATTTTAAAAGTATTTCGTGATAAACAATATTGTAAATATATATATTTCACAACAACATTAAATTTATTAGAATATATTTTATTTATATAGATATTTATACATGCATGCACTTAATAAGAGTCAATGAAACAAAATACTCACAGACCTTAATGAAATTTAATACAGAAGTTTCATGTTTTTACAAAAATAAATAAACAATTGAGTTTTGGGAAAATAATTTTATGTCCTTTGCAATGTCTATTTTAGAATCAAAATGTCGACAAATTGTTCTATTTCGTGCATTTTGTTATTCATTTGACCATTGAAATATTCGTATATATAATTGAGCATACTTTCTCATTTTAGATGACGTGGTAATGTGAGCTACATAAATCATTTTATTCTTGTCGCAGGAATCTGCATCAACGATATATTTTGAAATTTGAATAAACTCTAAAATGTCTTTGTCTGCCATATATAGGGCTGTGCACCAATTATCATCATCTACTGCAAGGAATTCTTCGGATGATACAGTAGGACAGTCTAATCCAACTGGTGTTTTTCGTATTTTGTTCATTCTCAAGAGGAAAATTTTTCGTGTTAAGAAAAAAAAAATACTTGGTAGTTTGTCTGGACCGTTGTATTATTTCCTGTTAATCAATATTTCGCCTTAAGCATTTTCGTGTTAAACGTATTTTACTGTATTTGTATTTTATTGGGAGAATTTACAGAATATGTTTTCTCAATTATAAAAAAAAAGTATACCAAGTTATATAACTTTTTAATTTTTTTTTTTTTTTTGAAAAAAAAAAAAGTCTAAAGAAGAGTAACTTGAAAGACAACCCTAAACTAAAAATAAAGTTGAGTCATTAGGTGGCGTTGTGTTGACTATACTCATCCCAGTATTCTTAACCCACCAAGCGGTCTGCACGAAAAATCATGCCATTCTAGAGATGCTTTTTTGCCTTCAAGTAAGATTCTCAAAAGTGGTTGAGCCGTATTTTTAAAAATACGCTTTCGAGAATCTTACTTGAAGGCAAAAAAATACGTGCGGTGCATATTCGAAGCATCTCCAGAATGGCAAGATTTTACGTGCAGACCGCTTAGAGGGTTAAAAAAGGAGAATTTTCCGTCTTGACAGGTATCACCTGGGGGCGGTAGAAGGCGATAGGATTGATATTAATTTTTGATTTACATTCCTGTTTATATGTATGTTTCCTGTGGGGTCCTCGGAGTGTTTTTGTGGTGTGATGTATATGCTATAATAATGAAATTCTAAAAATGAATTTTACTTTTTTATTGCTTTTCTTTTTGCTAGAAAATGTTGCAAAAATTTTTTTTCACTCCCCACCGCATAAAATTATGAAATAACAAGTAATACAAATGGTATAATATTTATCAAAATCATTATTGCAAAACTGACACTTGAGAAAACTTCTTTAACTTGTCAAATTAAGATATCCGACTACTCTAAAATCACAGTTTTTTTTTAAAAAATTGACAATTTTTTTTATAATTGTCTTTTATAGTCCATGCAATTAGCTTTATAAAAATACCAAACTTTTTATTTTCTATTCGCTAGAACAAAATCTACAAGGGTTTTAGTAAAAGCGGATGCCATAACTTTACATAAAATGTCAAACTTTAAAATGCGTCTTACTCGAAACGTGTTTTTTTTTCGAAAAGCTCAAACGGGGATAGGTTGCTCAAAAATTGTTTAAAATAATTTGATGAAATTTTTTTTGTGTATGTTTTGTATAACAATAGAAGTGTTTTAAAAATCTCAGATTTATCATCACTATTTTATTACAAAATTTACAGTCCCTTATGTGAATATAGTCACTGCTTTTTTAAGCAATTTCATATAATAACTAAGATAAAGTACTCTAGTTTTTGTAAATATTAAAATATCTCCTGATTGTCATTTCAAAACAGGATAGCAAAGTAATACATCAAAATTGAAAAACTGAGAATTTGTTCATTTAATATTTGTACAGAAATGTACCATTTATGTAATTTTTTGTCACTTTTTACCCAATTTTTCTCATTTTAGTAGTAATAACTTATTTTCTCTTCTTAATTTTTAGTTTTTTTATTCTTAAAATGTAATATATATAAATACATCTAAAAACCACAAAAAAATCCCCTTATCTGCATTTTTTTAAAAAAAATTTGTCGCAAGTAGTCGGATACGTTAAGTTATTATGAGACATTTTACAACCTACATACTTAATATTTCATAACTCTTGAGTTTATTTTCTCTAGTTTGAAAGAAATCGCACACTTTATTTCTGGCTGTTCAGAAAATCAAATAAATTCTACTTTTTCACTTTATCATCTCAATCATATTTTGTTCAATTTGTTTTGCAAATCTGACGTATCACTTTTCCACTTATCAGATTTATCTCCATTTCCATTTTTATAAAGAAAAAAAAAATATAACAAACGAATCTTTTTCAGGAAAATATATTTGTTTCGCTGAAATCGAATATTTGTCTTTCTAAATTTAGTCGAGCATTTTTAGTAATCAATTTAAATGGATTCACGCGTCAGCTCTAGAGTGGGAAATATTTTTTACTTCTTCTTACACATTTATATTTCGGTTAAAATAATTCTATTTCTTCAGTCTGCCTTCGGGAGCATTTCTCTTTGTATATTGAGCTAGAAGTTTTCAACTTTTGTCGATTTTATTCAGAAAAGTCGAGTGCGGTTTCTACCACTTTTGCTTCTTATTGGCGCGGAAAGAAATATTCCTTTTCCGAGGACCTGAGAAGTAACAAAAAGGAAAAAGCGAAAGAACAAGCGGGAATATTCTTCTGAAAGAAAATGGAGTGACCAATACCGCTGGCTTCAGTTTACGAAAAGATGAGCTTTTCTTCTTTTTTTTCTTTCTTTCTTGTGTTTTCTTTTCGCAAGGTGCTGAATATGCTATGATATTGGATTTTGAGCATGGGATAGAAATTCGATATAATTTATATAATCATTAAGTTTTATTTGGTAGTAAATAAATGACAAGTATTAAATTCTGTGATTTACATGAATATTTGTTTCATTGAGATATGCCATTAGTAGTATAGCAAGATGATGAAAGAAGAAGGAAAGGAGGAAATAGTAAGGAAAAGGGAAAAAGACAGGAGTAAAAAGAAAGAAGAAAAAAAGGAAAGACAAAAAAAAAATAATACAAGAACAAGAAGAAAGAAAGCAGAAGGAAAAAGAAAGAAAAAAGGAAAAAAAAAAAAAAAATAATAAGAATAAAGAAAAAAAAAGAAAGAAAGAAGATGGAAGAAAGACGAAAAAAGAAAAACTAAGAACAAATCAGAAAAAGGAAGAAGCAAGAAAGAAAAAACGACAGGAGAAAAAGAAAGAAGAAAAGGCAAAAAAAAGTACAGAAAGAAAGAAAAAAAGAAGAAAGGAAGAATAAATAAAAGGAGAAGAAAACGAAGAAAAGAAGAAAAAGAAAAGAAGAAAGAAAAATAAATAAAGAAAAAAAATAAACAAAGAAAAAATAAATAAAGAAAAAATAAAAAAAACTGAAAGAAAAAAAAAATGGTGCTGCAGCAGAGGTTTAGAACACGATAGGAGTAATATCTGCATAAGAATGTAAAAAATTGAAATATTTTTGATTTAGTTTCATTAATAATCACATCGTTCAACAGAAACAATATATGTGATGGATGTTTCACTTTTAAACGATATCGAAGTGATGAGAATGACAAATACTTGCATCTTTCTCTTCTAATTGCAACACTTCATCAGGTAATATCCAATTCCATTTAATGTCTAGCAGCTGAAGAAAAGCACCACTGAGGATGTGCTATTAAAGCCAAATCACTCATGTGGACGTAATGCTTGTTATGCCGGGGCCTTGAAAGGTCCGATACTAGATTTGAGAGGGTCCAAGCGAATCTGAAAGTGAATTTGATAGAGTCTGAGAGAATGTGTTAGAGCGTCTAGAGCATCAGGGTTTCCACTTTTGGTATCTCTTTAAAGATGGAATACGTCACGTCTTAGAAAGCGACACGTGACACAGAATCAGTTTATGTTTGGATGTAGCCATGATTACTATTCGGCGATTGGTCCTTGTTATCCCTCATGCGGTGGACTTTGAACCCTGAGATAGGCGTGAGGAGTTCGCTGGTCACTTTTCTGCCGGGCTGGATAAATGGAGGCCAGACGTTGACTTGTCCTAGAACATAAGCGTCGAATTGTCCTGTCTTGGATACTTCCCCCGCGAAATTACGTTACCATTGGGAAGTCATTAATTCCTTGAGAGGAAATTGGTCTTTTGGTGGATATGGCCGCCCAGCTTCTATTATGATAGAAAACGATCTAAATTTTTGAATTCCAGATACAAATTTTACATACACTTTTATCCATCAAAAAATAGAAATACAAATTTTTTTAAAATTTTCTAATTTGTTTCATGTAAACTTTTATACGCTTCATATTTTTTATTAATTAGAAAGACAAAAATATGCTTAAAAAGTAGCCGCAGTATAATATGTAATTCAAAAACATTAATTTAAGAAAATAAGAATGTTTATTATTTAAACAACAAACAACAATCAAATACTTTATCATAAAATACAAAACAAAGATTTCAGAAAGAATTCAGGTATTCAAATTGTAAAGGACATTTCTGATTACAAGCATATTGTTCAACAGCTGAAATAGAAGTAAAAATTCTTGATTACAATAGGTGAGTCAATGAAATTAAAAGGAATTAATATATGCCTTTTTAAAATTAATTTCCTTAATAACATAAAAGAATAATATTAAAAAAGAACTATATTATAATTTTAGGAAATTCAGTTTTGGAAAAATTATTGTTTATTCTCTTTTATTTGAACTAAATTTGAAAGTATCCGGGTCTTAAATCCCATACTCAAAAGTCGTTAAATCAACTGGAAGATTGAGCACCCCGTATATGGGTTTGTGGGTGACTATGCAGCACTGCTAGGTTGATAGAAATCATAAAATTTCTATAACGCGTGTTCAGAATATTTGCTTTATGGTTTAATGATGCTACGCAAATCATAAAAGAACAAATTCACTTTAACATTGCTTGTTAATTAGGTGAAACATTTGAGCCACTCTGCTACACTAAAATCTACGGAAAGTTAAACAGTATGGAATAACAATATAATGTTGCCAGAAGACAACGATGGAATTTTAACAGTTCAATTAGTTCCCTTCAGTCCATGTAGACACAGGTTCCTTTCCAATTCCAGTTCTAGAAAATGTAACTGACAGCTACACAGTCAAAGCTACAACGATACAATATAGATATAGGATGCCCCTTTCCTTATTATGTATTTAATTTTAACATAATAAAAATCAATAATTTTTGCTTAGTTGTAGTAATTAAAAAAAAATGTGTTTTTTATTTTTATATAGCTCTCTTGTCATTAAAATTATAATATATATATATATATATATATATATATATATATATATATATATAAACAACCAACAGCTAATTTCTTACAGATTCCATGTTTTTAAGTTCACTTGGTTTCAAATTAGACAATCCTATCTTACATATTATTGACCCGTGAAATGAATAAACTTTGATGTTTAAAAACATTTTTTTTAGATTCATACATCCAGAGGTTTTATTTTTTTTTTTCTACATATCTTCTCTATTTTTATTGACTTTTATTCATTTCTCGAATTCTTCTAATTTAATCTTTTATACATGTTCTAAAAAACAATAATAACTAACTTACACATTTTCCCATGCCTTTTCAGTGTAACGCGCAGTGTGTTACTCTGAAAAGGCATACAGCATGCTTGATGGCAATATATAAATAAATATTTTTCACTAAAAGAAAGTTTAACTATGACAAATACATATGAAATTACTACATGTGTTTACTTTTCCGGAAGGAAAAATTACAGACAAAAGCCTTTTTTGATTTTTAAATTCTAAATTCACTATTATACATTATAAACATTATCTTAAGGAAAATATCTAAGAGGATGTATAATAGGAATTACAAATATTCGGAAATTTAGTAATATTTGAATCATTATGGGCTTAAAATTAGACAAAAAACGTATCTAGTATTTATAAATGTTAGTTTGCTTTCATAGGGTGTATATCTTTAGATTAGTTATTTCCCAGATTAAACAAAAATGCAACAATTTGTATTGAAACAGAAATATTTCAAAATATTTTCAGAAAAACAGAGGGTCATTCATACTTTACGGAAAAGACTTTTATAGTTAATTTTAATCTGTAAATGCTGTATTTTTTAAGCGATTTTCTTCTATCTGATAGCTAAGGCTCTTGACAATAGCTATGACTCGAATTTTCCGTGGAATTATATTTTCTCTTAGTTACCACCATGCCAATTTTACTCCATTCCTCTTCAACCGTTTTTCAAAATCCGTACAATGTTCTTCGATGCCGTTTTCCTAAGGCTCGTGTTAATAAACCGAAAGCGTAAAAGTCCATTGGATCAGCGTCAGGTAATTTTACATCAGATGGAATACAATTCCTGTTTCTGAATCTTTCTTTGCTAATAAAGCGGCAGCCAACGTGGACGGATGCCTAGAGGCTTTGTCCACATGAAGGTCAAATATATCAAAGATCTTTCCATACAAGACTTTAATTTCTTCATTAAAATTTCGTGCTATAATATTCTGCAGATAGTAGAGTGAATTAATTTTGGCTTTAATTGAGACTTTTTATTTTTAATTTTCCGTTGCAACAAAATCCTGCAACTATCATGAATTCCTTTTGTAACTTTTCTGTACACTGATGAAGCTATTTTGTTATGTTATTCCTGTCAGTTGAGAAATAGAAAATCAATCTTCTAATGTTACAGTCTGTTAAATATGCCCAACCCATGCATCATCGAGTGTTACCGCAAATTTCCCTTTTTCAGCAGATATAAGTGTTTTTCATACAATTTTCTACATTTTTATTTTCTTTCAGCAATATATTGACAAATGCAGATGACTTTTTTAAACATCTTTTAACTTTAAATTTTAATGATTTTAATTACAGACCCGGAAGACATTCCTAGTCTTTATGCAATGAATCTTTAAGTCGGCGGATTTTCCTTTAGAATTAGAGACTTCATTTTCTTGATAGTTGCTTACGTTTGAACTGTCTTAGGATGAAGTTTCATGGCCATGTTTTCTTTTTTATTTTCTGCTAGACATTTTTTTTCTTTAATTTCAAATTTAATATATTATAAATCCCTTTTTTTGAAATGCAATAACCTAGATTTTTACAACTCTTTATAGTTTGTTCATACAAATATTTCTTCTCGGAAACCGTAATTACGTAACTTCGAGCCATCTACCAATTTTAGGAGCCATTTTCAAAATAAATATTTTATTTTACATTCCAATCGAAAGAAACAATTAACAGTGACGATTTTTCTGAAATCGTTAAAATTTTATCTCAAAATACAAACATTAAAATAAACTACAAAATCGTTTCCATAAAGTGCGAATGACCTTCTGTAGATTCAATCCTTCGTTTTTTTTTCTTATTATTCACATTTTACTAGTTTATTTATTATTATTTTACATGTTTCGGATCAAGCAGAATATATTCCAACTGTTAAAAAAATTTCTTGTCTTAGCCAGCGAGTTTAAGGGTTTGTATTAAAGTGATTCCTCTCAATATTTCATTTTTCTTGATGTTATTAAAAGGATTTCAAAATTTATATTATCTTATCAGGCTTCACTTCTAACTACTTTTAAATATAATATATACCAAATTTTTATAAGTTAATTGAAAAGTTTTAATGTAAGTTCGGAAATAAAGCAATAATCATGAGAGCGTTCAAACTGAACACTTCAGGTACCCCAAATTAATCGTATTTTATATTCAATACTTTATTAGGTGACAACTAAGGTGGTACACACTGTACACTTTGTGAGACTCGCTAATTACTATGACGGAGTGAAAGGATCTAGTTTATGACATATTTTTTATTCGAGAAATGTAAGTTTAAAGACAACACGCGGCAATATTTAGTTCCAATAAATTGCTAGAATAATAAGTTAGCTATTTAACGTTTTATTTACATTCACCAAAATATGTTATAAAGGGCACGCCCCTGGGGACTCTTCGTCGTCATCTAATGGACCTAAATCTGTAGGAGGTAAAGATGGATGACCAAGGCTAACCATGATAAATTTAATTTATCATTGCCAAAGATAATATTCCAAGACAAGCAAACTATAGAGAGAACCTTTGGAGTGATATAACGAGAGCTCAAACTCTATGTGAATAAGCGTAAGAAATCCAAATAGCTTAACTTTAATCAATGCTATCTTACTAATCCTAACTTCTCTAATTTATTCTAAGAGTTTAAGTCCGTTTTTTAGTCATACGGCGAAATTCTGATTCTTACCGTATCAACACTGCTTTCATCAACTCCGCTCCCTTTTCCTTCTAATCCAAGATTACTAAACTTTAACTATATATACACTAGCTAATCCGCATATCATGGTTTCTTCTTGAGAGGGATGGCTGTGAAATAACGTGATAGCTGGCATAAAGATTCCCCAAAAGGATTATTACTAGAAAGTCTCGTAAAGCCCTGTCACAATGTGTTAAGTTATTACACTGAGAATCAGTTCAAGTAGAATAAAATTAAACGGGTTCAAAAGGCGGTTATTTATATTGTATTTGCAGCATGGAATACAGGTGTGACTGTTAAATTCCTGGACCTTGTCCTAACTATTAGACTTAATGTGAAGATATGGGAATGGAATAAAGTTGAACTTGATCTTTCCGGTGCTGATGGTACGTTATTCTATCCCTTTATCTAAATCATTTTTTTTTTTTTGAGCAAATCTTTGTTGAGGCGAAGTGCCGCGATGATGATAACCATAAAAATCGAGCTACTCATAAATTTGAAATTCCTCGTGAAATAAAAAAAAATACCCCTCCAACTGAACGTTTTAAATTGTTAAAGTGTTTGGAGATACTTGCACGTCACACGGTCAAATTTTTGAATGGCACAAATGATTTTCGGATAATCAAGAGGGTGCTGAATATGATGAACATTCTTGTTGATTTGTGACATCAAGAACAAGGTTGCTCATCGTTATTGTTCGATATTAATGGCATCATCATGATTGAGTGGGTATCTCAAGGCCAAACAGTAAAATAGAAATACTACATTGAGGTTCTGAGCACTGACGTAGCTAGGTCTGAAGTGACCCTGTATCAAAATAATTTTCGAGGCCCTTATTTAGATATGGGAGCCTTGTTATTGGGACTGTAGTTACACATGCTGGGAACCCTGTAGCTAGGGTGCCCCGTATCATTGATACGGCTGATACAGCGGTAGCTACGCACCTGGTCCTGAGAAAGTTTACAGAACGAATGAGGAAGAAAAGACAAGATCTGTAGAGCAAAAACACTTGGATTTTGCACCAAGACAACACCTCGGTTCACAATGTGATCTCTGTAAAACAGTTCTTGGAGGACAAACACATAGCTGTGTTCGAGCATCCACCGAACTCACAAGATCTCTCACTATGCCGCTTCTACCTTTTTCTTAAAGAGAAAAACGCACTGATGGAACAAATTTTCAGTCTGTAGGAGAGGTGAAGGTAAAAACGGCAACTTATTGAAGATGGTGACGCATAATGAGTGGCAGCACTGCTCTGAACGGTGGAAAACTCGTATGCTGCTATATATTGATAGGGAAGGGGAGTATGTTGAAGAAGATTAAAAGGCATTTGTACATTGTTTTCAGTAAAGCTATTTTTAAGACAAGTCCGTTTGTTTAACTGCCACGGTAGTATATACACTATATAGAATAAAAATGTGACGTACCAAGATTATAATGTTTGAATAGAAGAAAATCGGTAAATGCGATGTGCATGTATCGGAAATGAAACTAAACGAAGTACAGCTACAAGAAAAAAAAGACATAACACCTTCTCTCCATAATCTCTGACATAAATCTGTTATCCGATTGGATATTAACTTATGGGGTTCTTGCCGTACACGTTCTAATTGGTGAGATACATTGGCATGATTCAAAGATGGTAGGAGATGCATGTGTATAAGACACAAAACATTCGACCTTGGGAGAAATCCAGCTATCACGCCGGACAGAGAAACGCTGGAATTGATCGAGGAAAATCAGTAGAAAGGTGCATCTCGTGTGACGGGAAAAATTCATTCGGGTAGTTAATTAACGTTTTCGAGGAAGGAAGGTTAACACTACTGGGCATGAAATCTCGTGGACGTACCGTCTTGGGTAAGAGTATCACGGGTTACATCCAAAGAGATCTAACCATCAATTGAACTGATCACTATACTGAAACTTCTGGTTAATGCACAGTGTGACAGAAGTCAGTCACATTGTGATGGCTCTATCCGTGACCTTCTCACTAACAAATCCTCTTTGGCAGCGTTTCTCAAACTGTGGGGTGTGATAACTCTGCAAAGGAGGTGCGAGCCTATTGAAAAATCGAAAACAAAAGATTATTAAAACAAAAGTAAACAAACAAAATACATTCTGACATAATAAAAAATAAAATTAACATTTGCACTGATATAATACTCATAAATATATTAGTACTGTTCAATGTATTTTATAATTAATTTAAAAATACCAAGTTAAGAACAAGTTTAATAATTATCATGACCCCTCACCTCCTCCATGAACCTGTCATATAAAATTATAAACAAAAATTAACACTTATCTTGATGAGTTCCCTTAACAGCCGATTAAAAGTTACGTGATTCGCTCCCCAATGCCACCGTTCTCCACGTAGGCGAAAGTAGGTCGGCGGTCTAATTATCAAACTGCGTAACTCCATCTGGGATGCTAATTTGATACAGTAGGGCTAGGCGCCAAGTTATTGTTTATGTTCACCAAGATAGGCAATAATATTACAATATGGTTTACTTTTTGATATTTTTATCGTGCGATAATGTGGTTGCCATGGGGATAACGTATATTAGTGTTAGTTTTTTGTTTTGGTTTTTTTTCCCGCGGGATCTCTGCTCAGCAAAAGTAACACATTGTTACAAGTTTTGTGTAAGGAACGCTTAAAATAGTGTAAATAATTTATATCTGGAAGTGTAATACATTAATATTACTTTCTGTTGTATTTATTTTATGTTAAAATCTTGCCACACCACCTCTCCCTTCGAAATCTAGTTTTATTATGAAATAAAAAAAGTAGTAAATACACTGATCTAGGAATAAATTAAAAGCACAGCGCGCACTGAGGCATGGCGTAGACAAAACAAAAGGATTAAGGAATCGCGCCAGAAAGCTCTTGGCGTGTTGCACTCCTATATCAAATCAGTTACACCGGTGGAGTTACGCAGTCTGATAACTAGGCCGACGATGTGATGTATTGGTGGAGAAAAAATAAATAAATAAATCCTCTGAACTAAGTAAATCCTTCGTAATCACTGTCAAAGTCCATTAATTGCATTCCAAAGGCTTCGGAATAATTTTATGGATAGAAGTTCATAGAAAAGATCATACTTCAGAAAGACGTATATATACGTCCGATTCAACTAACGCACTGGCTGAGCGAGACATTTATATACGCCGGTGGCACTTAAGAAAAATTTGTATTGTAGCTTTTGTGTTAATTATAGTATTATTGAATTAAATACATTGCTATTTGTATGGGATGGGGGCGCGATGAAAATTATGGTTAAATATTGGGTCGCAAATATTGTAAGTTGGAGAAGCACTGCTCTTTTAGAATCTTTGGTCCTTAAAAACTATTTTATTTGAACGCTACCTCTGAAAAAGTGAACGTGAACATGTAGATTTAGACTAATATTTAAAGTGTAGGCTTTGAAGTTAGAAACAGAGAGATAGGATTGGGGCTTCAAGCGGAGTAGTGATTAATGAAATTTAAAAGGTAATGCAGCTATTTAGTATTTGGTAATTGTAATAATTAAGGTAACGAAATGTCACTGGAGATTGAATATAGATTAGATAGAGCTAGGAAGGCAAAGTACTTGAATTGAAGTAAGTGTGACTGTGGTAATTAAAGTCTTCTCATTCCTCACGTAACTCGTTAATTTTCTTCATATTACTTAAATTGGGTGCAAATCTTAGTTTTGCTTGATCGAACTTGTGTAGTTGTTTGTGTTGCAAATAAACTAAGCGGTTTTGAACAGGGCTAGTCTTCCTTCCCTTTCTCCCACATCTCTAGGCGCGGAGGCGAGCTCCTTGCAAGTTGAATATCCCACCTCGTGCCTGAGCGTTTCCTGACACGTTTTCGCTGGTCAGGAGGGGTGCAGTTTGAATTGGAATTCTAATCTGAAAACCTTTCTAATCCTGTTTGTGAGGTTACACCGCAAATGCGCCTATTTGTAAATATTTCAGATAGTGTGCAAAAGAAAGGGGCTGTCGACAGTGGCTTAACGAACACCCCCGCATCGTGGGGAGGGGGTGTAGAATTCTAAGGGATCCAAGGCCTGACTGACATCAAGTATTTGGGGACCCCAAAACTGACTGCATAGGGGGCCCTAATGTGCTCCGTTACGTCACTGGCTGTCGATACAATGGTCTTTTTTTGCTGAATCCTGTATTTAGAGTCATTGCAATTTTTGGTGTCCCTGTAACACGTCAAATCTTTCACATAGATCAGATTTCTTCAAACTGTGTTCCACGAAACTCCGTAGTTCCCATATTCACAATAAAAATTCCAAATGTGCGTACAAAATGGATTCACGCTCTCTATGAAATTTGTATAACCACAAACTTCTAAAGCTCATCCCCCTTATCAAAACTGAAAATTGTATTTATATACACATAATATAACTATATTTTGTAAAACTTATCGAACATTTATTGTAATATAATAAAAGACCATTAATATATTTTTTTCTTTATACGGAACTAGGCTCCATTACTAGATTGTGGGTATTCTATTATCTCCTATCCGGGGCCACGAAATAATGGTACACTTGTCAGTGCAATGTTTTGTACAACGAAATAGTTTTCTATCGGAAAATGCACCGTTTTAAATGTGTGTAGTAAAATATCTAAGATGAAGAAAGGGAACTGTGTGTGTGTGCATACCAGCAGTTTCAAAGTTAAAATCTAAATTTATGCAAGAACAGTTCCTAAGTTTTAAACTGAAAAATTCATGCAAGATAATAAGGAATTTTCACACTAATATAAACATTTTAAGATTATTCAGAACAATTAACTGAAGTGAAAAAAGTTTTTCTACGTGAGTAGCTAAATTTCAAAACGAATTAAGCTTAAAATATGAAATGCAACTGAAGGTAATTTGAAGAGTCCAGGACTTCGAGAGCTTATGTAAAAATATTGAAGCTCAAGTCCCAGTTACTAAATACAATGCTTGGGTCATGACACTTGGATCCAAATTATTTTATTAGTATTTTAGTAAATTACATTAAGTTTTCCGACTACGTTCGGAACCGTGATTTTAAAAAAGCGTATAAAAGGATAATTTTCATGATATTTAGTTTCACTTAGATTAGAACACATGTATAAAATTGTTTTATGGACATTGTGACAATTTTTTTTATTTAAATACTATATTTTGGCAAAAAATTAACTTAGAATAACCTTTTTTCAAAATGTTCTCTTTTTGTGAAAATGCTTCTATTATAATAATATTTTGCCTGTATATAGCTCAGATCTCTGTACCGAGGCTCAACTATGATTTTTGAAAAATTCCCAATATTTTCATAGTTACAACCCATTGAAATAATTATCGGTGTTTTTTCTTAAAATTTCTCCTCTCTGTTGTCGTAAAACATGAATAAAACCACTTCTAAGTTATATATTTCAAAAATTCTAGCTAAGCCTCTGTACAGATCTGAGCTATATACAGGCGAAATATTATTATAATCGAACCATTTTTCACAAAAGGAGAATATTTTGAAAATGGGTCATTCTATGTTCATTTTTTGTCAAAATATTGTACTTAAATAGTTTTTTATTGTAATACTATTCTTAAAACAATTTTATATGCATTTTCTAATCTAAGTGACACTAAATATCATAAATATTATCCATTTATACGCTTTTGCAAAATCACGGTTCCGAACGTAGTCGGATATCTTAATGTTAAGTTAAAAAATTTTAATATAAGAAGATACAGCAATATATAAAATTTATAATAAAATAATGTTTACAATATGTTTAAAATTATCTTTCTATAAAGTTCCCATAACACATTTATCTACTTTAAACATTCAATATAATGGGGAGTTGAGGTTCGTTGAAAACACCTTATAGTTCTAAGGGTTCCGTGAGTTCAAAATTTTGAAGACCATTTATATAGATTCATCAGCGGCTAAGAACCCATCAGATGAATATTCTGTCCTCGTGTTTTGTCGTATCACTCAGTCGACAATTACTTTTATGATGATTTGTTCCACCATTAATCACATATTTGGCCAACATCGTTGAATGGTGGGTTCATTTCAACGCAAATAATGTCTGTCCACTTTTGTTTAATTGCTAAATCTCAAGGAGTGGCATTTGCTCTATTCACGTATACATATGGGAGATATTGCTATTATCCACTTAGATCGATGGAACTACATTTGCATGGAAGTAATGCCTCAGCATTGGAATGTGCCCCCTGTTTTATGTACCATTCAGGTGCTCCATTGTGTGTGTGAAAGGCGTTTTAATTCCCGTTACTCTATCATTGACTACCAAAAGGTAATCATTTGCCCACCTTATCTTAAGGTATGCACGTACGCTCTGTCATTCATTTCGATAAATTTCTTATGGGAGTGCCACTTTTTGTGTCACAGAGTTTATAACAATGTGAATGCATATTCTACTAATATATTTCGTTGTTTTCAATATAACTTCATAAGCTCTAAATACTTTATTTTAGTTTAAACTAACACTAGCGTTCTAAATTGTAAAAAAAAATTACCCATGTTGTATTAAATATACAATGTATGTATTGAAGAAAAATATGGATAAAATTCACACAGAAGTTTATCCATAATTTGCTATGAATGCAATAGTAATATGAATAAGAATAAGAATATATATACATTATTAAAATTCAGAAAATTCATATTCTTATTTTTGTTCAGAGATTTATAGGAGGGATGATCAGGAACAAAAAGTTACAAGCCGCAGCATTTGAAAACTATATATTTTGGAGAAATTTTGTTTCCCCAGAGTAAAGACAAATGGCACTACTTGTTCTTCAGCTGGTTTGGGGGCGGGTAGTGAAAGTTCCCGGACGACTCAGGACCACTGAAATGACAGGACTCTTAGGAAATTGGTCTTGTCTGGAAGTGCAAGGCATGATTCGATTTTTAGAAGCAAAGATTTTTTCAATATCTGCAATGAGCAGACAACATGTAGCAAAATGGTGTCACTCTTTTCAATCAGGCAGATAGAATGCCGTACGCCGATATGTGACAGGAAGCGGCCGACCAAGTTCTTCAACGTTAGAAATCACAACGGCACGAAATGGTGAAATGATTTCAAAATGATCGACGAGTAACTCTGCGTGAAATCTCGTCAATGCTGGGACTGAGCTATGGTAGCGTGCAGCATATCGTTTCTGATGTTTTGCGATATTCCAAGACAGTGAGGTGAAATCATCCACCGAGACCTGAATGGACATGGACCTGATTTCTACCAAGACGAGTTGAACAAGTTAGTTCTGCGTTCTGATAATTGCCTGAATAAACTTGGTGATTATGTCGAAATGTGATTGGCACGTATACGTCTTGATTCCCTTTGGTGATCCCCCTTGTCTGTTGTTAATAAATATTTTTTTATTCGACTTGTAACCTTCTTTTTTGATCAACCCTCGTAGTTATTTCGAAATGCCTTAGGCATGATACCTTATCTTTTCAATATCACGCTTTTTTCACTTGAAATCTTTACTTTTTGTTTGACAGCCCCATATATATTTTTATGCACACACAAAAAAAGTAACTAAGAAGTTCATGTTTGATTTACGTTATTACCTTCGGATTTTATTTTACTCAAATTCACGTATATTTTTCGTTATACGTATCCATTATCCTGTATTATATCTTTAGATGGAACTAAAGCATAGCTCTTTTATACTTATGCATATATATCTTCACACCATTTTTTTCATATCTAGATAATTATATTTTTAAAATATTTAGTAAACAAATGTCTAAAATATTTGCTAAAATATTTACTAAAGATTTTCTATCTAATTTGCATGGTTGCTTTAAATCACAATTAATATAATCATATTAAAGCACAAAAATAAATAAATAAATAAAACTTTAAAAAAAGTTAAAATTCTTTAAAATATGTTTTGTTTTCGTTAGTGAAAATATGAAATATATATATATATATTTAAATTCATGAATCCTTTTTTCTTGCATTTACTTTTTAATTCTTCAACTTATCAACAAATCCATTTGTTTTATCTTTTCAAGCCCACTTAGCTTTCTTTGTCTTCCTTGCTAACAAAATAGATCACATTGCTTATGAAAAAAATTGATAATTCGCCAAAAATAAGGACAATTTTTTTTGTACGAAAACATATTTTATAACTAGAAAAATATTTTTCACTTTAATTAGAGTAAGAACATATTTTTTGAAAAAACTGTCATCCTTAGCTTTTAATTGCAAATGAATTCAGAATTAACCGTCTTACACTATTTTTGCTCTTCCTTTTTCAACTGTAGATAAAATAATTTGGTTTCAAGAAATTTATGTCCTCTGATGCCCATTATTACTGAGTATTTCTGTTTTTTCTTGTACTTGGTTACATATCAACTGACTTCTAGAAGAAAAATAGAGGCAAATGAAGATATCAAAATAAATGTAAAGTCTTAAATTATGAGGTGAATAGCGTCATAACTAATTTTGATATTTATTGAAAATAATATTAAGAGGAAAAACGCATGTTTGTAATTTACTTTTATCTTTGAAGAAAGAAAATCAAATATGGATTTGGTCCATGCACCGTTTCGTTAAATAAAAACCGTTACCAAATATCAGAACGTCCATTAGCTAACCATGGAAAAAAGTTCCCCCCTTACGCGCTGAATTACATGAACGTTTTTATAAGTTATATAACATTTTGGTAGAAATTCTTCAAAATCTTCATTAATTTTTTAGTCGACAGGCTAATACCAGGGGCGGCTCTAGGGCCGGACAAATCAGAGCCCTGCCCTGAAATGCAAACTTAAAGGGCAGCTTTGGATCGAATTTGAGAAATATATATATATATATATATATATATTTGTTATATAAAATTTTATATATTTTATAAATATTATTGGGTCGAAATTTGGTATTTTATTTAATGTATCATATTTCCTTATTTTGTACACTGTATGTTTAATGCTAGTTTTCTTTTCTGTTGAAACTTGGAGGGTTCGAACCAAAAATACATGTTAAATCATGAAATTTGATATGTTTATATTCATGTTTCACTAGTAACTTTCTCCCCAGCCCGGAGTGGGGACATTCTTTTCAGACATACGATGACCGATGTCAGCTATCCAAAACGGGACAGGGGTAATTAGAGATTTTTGGTAGATAGAGAGCCGCATGTAAAATGCTTTTTATTTTAGTCTCGAGTGTCGTTACTATAAGTTAAAATAAACACTTGTGATCCCCACCATCAGTAGACCAGCGTTTCTCAATCTGTAGGGCGTGACCCCTAGGGAAGCATGATAACTCTACGAGGGGGGCACCAGCATATTAAAAAGTCGAAAACAAAAGATTGTTTAAAAAAAAAAAATTATTAATTTACTGAAAGTAAACAAACAAAATCCATCCTGGCATAGTAAAAAATAAATTACACATTTACACTGATATAATATACTTATTAATGTATCAGTACTGCACAATGAATTTCATGATTAATTTAACAATACTAAAATAAGAACAACATTAATAATTAC
>BMAV01006021.1:95321-114496 GCA_019973955.1 Trichonephila inaurata madagascariensis
GTTCTCCTTAAATACAATTTTAAACTTAATGTATAAGGTAATCAGTCTGTTAGAGATCAATCTGTTTTTTTTTTTTTTTTTTGTTAAAAAATGTATCCTCTTAAATATAATGAAATTCGAGAAATATAATTTATCGAAGATTTAGTTTGATATCAAATGTTTCCAAAATGCTTTTGAATTCGGTTTAAACTTCCTTGTTTAATATCCAAGGAACCATGCTCAAAACCTTTCAAAATATGGTGTGAATGCTATGTTTAAAACGAAAATGCACACAGAAATATTTTTATAATATACAAGTAATATAATTTTTTTTAATTCCTACTTAGATTAAAGAAAATATTTTTATTTTTGTATAGTTTGTTGCAAGTACTATTTATTGCTGTCAAGAAAACATTTTGTGGCCCCTTAAAAACTTTGAAATTTTGCAAATTGTAATTTTTGGCTCTTCCGACTCAAAAGGTTGTTGACCCCTGATCTAGCTGACCCCCTAGCTTCCATCATGCTGATGATTTTCCTCCTCTAAAACAGCGACAGCTGCTCATATTATTTTTGTAAACGATTCAGCACACCCAAACAAGCTTTGGTTACCTGTTTTATTATCCACGGAGAACGACGTTAAACGCCATCTACCGGCTATACGAAATGCGCAATGGTGCTGCATTTTTAATCATTTGCGAATCTCCGCAACATGTACGTTCATGCCAAGTTTCATTACGATCAAGCAATTACTTCTTGGTGAGCTAATTTTTTTGTCCATGAGTGTATAATGAAAAGTCATGTAATCTTACGTTAAGGTTTCGCTAGACTGTGATAATGCAAACGTAAGGTGTTGTGGGTAAAATCATGATTCCTTTGAAAAAATAATTTCGTTACTATTCGTTTGCTTCTGTACATCGTCCAACACGCAATTGCAGAGGCATATGCATGTGGTGTACAACCTATGAAAATAAAGTTCGAAGAGTAATCCTGTAACATTAACGTAGATTAAATATTAACGAAATTTATTTTACTGTCCTTCGAAATAATCGCCTCCCATATGTATGAACCACTCAGATCTGCTATCCATGTCCTAGAAACTTTGCAAGAATTCTTCTCTTAGGGTGGAGTTCAAAAGCCTCGTCAAGTTTCGTTGGGTGTGAAGAATATCGTCAATATCGATTATACGTTTTTATCATCCCTAAATTCTGGGTAACGATTTGTTGTACGGATTCAAGGTTAATTTGCAGTTCATCAAGCTATCATACGCACAGTTAATGGACTATCTTTAGTGATTAATTTTCGAACTTTCTCAGTTTTTGTCCATTACGGAGGTCACCCGTCTTTCGCTACGGTGGTTTTCAGAAACACTTTTTCCTACTTTTCGAAAACGAGTGAACCACTCGTACACAAACTTTATAGACAGTGCTTGATCATAAACACGTACCAGTATCGCATACGTTTCTTTTGATATATTTTCAAGCTTAAAACAAAATTTTAAATTGACCTTTTGTTGGTTCATTTTCCTGTTCTCAGTTAAATACCAACGCAGGAAAAAAGCACTTTGTAAAACAAGTCTTAAACGGAACACAAATGAATCTTAACTGAACAATGGTGGGGATACATGGCCAACACCTGCCGCTACGCATGTACAGCGTTTTGTTTCGCCAGTGTTACCAGATTGGAAGTTCTGATCTCATTCACCGAACTTTATTGTCAGATGTTGCATAATGAAATGTTATCACAGCAATTGACTCATTGCAGAAGCGGCCCTTTCGTCTGAGATTGGTTTATTTCTCAGAAGGGATAATCTGTAACTATTATAGGGCACCATTCTTTCGATTTTAAACTCAGAAATGTTTTCAACTGACTTCGGATTATTTGATAAGGAATAAGGAAACTTTTCACACAAGAAGGGGACAACAGAAAACAGGAATATGGTAATTAAAAACAGTCTTCTAAGTTTCTGTATATTGTTGATTTGTATGTTGCTATGTAAATACATAATTTTCTTGTGTACTGTAATCCTGTTGGTTAACTTGTTTTATCAATGCTAAGTCACTGTGAAAATTTCACACTTATAAGATACTTCCTTCATAGTTTTGTATGAGGGGTGATCAGAAAAAATGGCTACAAGCCGCAGCATTTGAAAACTAAGTGTGGAGAAATTTTGTTTCCCCAGAGTGGAGACATATGGAGCTACTTGTCATACAGCTGGTTTGCGGATAGGGAGTGAAAGTTCTCAGATGTTTCAGGACGATTGAAATGGCAAGGCGCTTAGGAACTTGGTCTCGTTTTGAAGTGCGAGACGTGATTCAATTTTTTGGCAAAGGATGTGTTCAAATCTACCATTCACCGTCAAATCGTGGAAAATTATGCTGAAGAAACAATGAGCAGACAACATGTAGCGAAATGGTGTCACTCTTTTCAATCAGTCAGACAGGATGTAGAAGGCCACAATATAACAGGGAGCGATCGGTCAAGTTCTTCAAGGACAGAAATAAACACGGCACAAATTGAAAAAATGATTCAAAAAGATCGACGGGTAACTCTGAGTGAAATCTCGTCAGAGCTAGAACTGAGCTATGGTTGCGTGCAGCATATCGTTTCTAATGTGCTGCGATATTCCAAGACAGTGCTGTGAAAACATCCTCCAAAATATAGCTCAATGGAAAGGGTGCCCTATTTCTCCCAAGACGGATTAAACAAACTGGTTCTCTGTTCTAAATGCCTAAATAGACTTGGTGATCATGTCGAAATGTGATATATACGTATGCCTCTTAATTCTCTTTTGTTATTTTCTGTCTATTTTTAATAAATATTTCTTTATTTGACATAATTTTTTTTCTGATCAGCCCACGTACTTAGTATATCAGAAATGTAGAGTCATGTTTGTCATTTACTCTTTCTTAGAACCCCGATGTACTGAATGCAATCGTTCTGTATGGGAATGATTATAGAAATCATTTGAATTACTCATCGTTGACATCAGTTTTGACTTTCTCAGACAATATTTGAATATTTCAAATTTGAGATTTGTAACATGCATTACATTTTTTTTAATACAAAAACAAACATGTAAACATACAAAATTGGAAAAAAATAGTTTTGTCTATTCACATTATTTTTACGCACATAATTTTAAATTTATATAAACTTATCGGTATCAGTATCGCAATAAGCTCTTTTTTTAAAACTCTTAAACCAGAGATCATTATACTCAACTATGCACCTTTTTTGAAATTGGAATATTTTTTTCTCAATGAAGTTTCTGAATATTCCAGTAGAAGCTATTCATATTGAGCAACCTAACCATTTTGCAAAATTATTTAAATTTTTTAGCCTAAGAAATACATAAGAATTATCTTTTAAGTATTATGCTTTGTACCTACATTTTTATCATTCCACGCACTGCTGAACAAAAATGCAACAAATAACTTCGTCAGTTTTAGACTTTCACAGCAAAATTACTTCTTCTCCATCTCACTACATGAAAGCCTTTTATTATATATGAGTTATTTTTAATAAGCTTCAATTTGTTACAAAAATTTCCCTTTTTTTGGTAATTGATTCTTTCTGTACTAACTATCGTTACAATTTTATAAAAGCACATATTATGTTAACATTAAACAATTATTTGAAAGGTCATTCATTGTATTATTTATTATATTGATGTTTCTTGAACAATATACTTTGTTTACTGAGAAAAGCTGATTATTTAAGTAAAAAAAAAAGTACTGATAAAATGACAAATCAAAAGTTGAGGAGTATTGGAAATTTATTAATATATATCATATAGCCTAAAAAAACTAGCAATGAAGACAGAAGAAATGAGTACAGAAATTTAAATCCACTATAAAGTAGCCACTTCAAAAAAAAAAAAAAAAAATGAGAGATGCAGTAGAACCTGTTTTTGTGCGGTCCTTTTTTATACAATTTTATTTTTGTGAGGTTTGTTTTATGGGATTTTATTTTTGTGCCATTTTTTAGAGCAATCTTTTTTTTATGCGGTATTTGAATTTCAGCGGCTTTGGCGCCACTGGAAAGTTTCCTATCAATGTTCACATATATTCTTCTTGACACTCTATTAGTTCGTTATAAACAGTCTCGCGACTATGCACATTGAATTAATTTCTCTTAACGCGGTAGCAGCACGCGTTTGATTGAAGACGAAACTGTCAATGACAGTGCAATATCAATAATTTGATAGATCATGGGTGTCGAACACGTGGCCCGCGGGCTGCATGTGGCCCATCAGTACGTACGTAAGTTGCGGCCCGCCAACTCTTTTTCAAAAATTTTTAAATATCAGGTTTTTAAAGTTTTTTTTTTTTTAATTTTGAAATGTATTTAAGGGGAAATTTATATATATATATACAATGTATTTGCCTGTTACCTGTTCTTGTTTTAAAATAAATCCTTTTTGATAATAGAAATGTCCTTTAGATTAAAATAGATTTATATTTTATCAAACAGTTACTTTTGATTTTTCTATAATAAATTACTTTTTTTAATAAATTCTGAATTGCATTATGCATATCCTTTAATATGGATGGTACATGATTCTCTGTGTGTGCGCCTTTCATTTCTCCTCCTCCTTTTCTGTTTGGAGTGCCCAAAAAGTAAGAGACAGTCAGAAATGTTTTTTAAAGTTTAAAAAAATATTCAGGATGGTTAAGATAAAGACAAAGGACAATACTTAATCGTTTGCGCGAATGACAGCACTATCAAATTTCAACAATGAGTAACAAAAGATCAATTCAAAAGGAACACTGTAATTTTCAAGAAAATGGCAACTGTAATATTTTAAACATTATTTGATCATTGCATTATTATATTATATATAAAAACATTATTATATTATATATGTCTGTATACATAAAAACAATAATAATAATTCATTCTGTTTTAAATTTTCACTCAATAAATGTTTTTTAGTTTCCAAATCTTATATAAAGGTATATTTTTATGTGCTGTAGCGAGATTAGAATGTTTTTCCGAAGTGGCCAACAAGGTCATTTGGGTTGGATACTCCTGTGATAGATTATGAAGACTAACAAAAAAGAACCGTATTCTTTAAGAGGAGATAAAATATATGCAGGGATCCATTTACCAACAAATAAGAAAAGCATTTTCTTAAAATGGATACGAATTCCGAAAGGAGTTTGAAATTGAAAAAAGAGCTTCGATTATGTATACCTGCTTATCATAACGTTTAACAGCACCTGAAGAATCGACCCTCATCACAAAAACGTATCACTTATTTTATGGTGCCAAAAAATAAATCAATTAAAATTGTATTTCTAAGTGACGAAAGCGATTTAGCACTAATTCATCATAGGAAGATGCACGTTCGGATTACGATGAGTAGTAGTGAATTTTGTTAGTGAGTTTTGAAAACTTCATGGCCGCGGTAGCCGAGTGGTATAGGTATCGGGTCGTGTCTGGCCTTGTCACGAGTTCGAGCCCAGTACCACTAAAGACCCGCCGTGTAGGGCAGCGATGCACGCTAAATCTGTCAAGAGCTGAAACTTCCTCCCGTTGGTGTAGTGTGGTAGTTAGGAGAGGGGGTCCCACCTCAGTTGTCTTTCACTTCACTTGACCATGGTTCAAAATTACGTGGTCCGTCGCCAAAAGCTCTTGTGTAGCTGAACAGAGCGACGTTAATATTCACTCACTTGAAAACTTCATCATGCATACAATGAGAAATTAAACGTTTTTACACTGTTTTCACGTGCAATTTAGTTATTTATTATTTACTTTTTGCAAATATTTTCTAATAAATTTCCTACATAATTGCCGTATTTTCTGAGAGTGACTATTTTTAAGCTTTCTCTCTCAGCCGCATAAAAAAGACAAAGAATTAGACAAAGTTGTTTGTTATATGTGAATATTTATGAAATATATCTTCGAATATTTTTTAATGCGGCTTATTTTATGCGGTATCTATCTACTGTGCAAAAACAGATTTTACTGTATTTTTTTATATCAAAAAAATACATCTTTATATTTAAAAAAAACCCAAGAATAAGGAATCAAATTTAAACGACATATTATTTAGATTCTAATTACATGCAAACTTTCCTATTTCATTATGATAACAAAATAAACTAATATATGAACTCTTTGTAAATATGGATTGGTACATTCAAGGCATATAGCTGACACATAATATTTTATTCATAAACTCTAGAAAACTTTATCTATACACGAATCAAATTAGAATTTCAGATTGAAATTTCAATTAATTTAATGTTAGTAATTTCATTTTTTGCAATGTTTACAAGCGTTCCCTTCTTTCTTTCTAATGGAAGCCCTTGTATAGAACATGCTTACCATTTGTGAGAAAAAAAAGGCCGAAAACACTTTATCATTTCTCGCATCTTGTCTTCACTTTATCCAATTGGAAATCCGACAAATAGTTCTCACCACAGCCAATATTTTTCTTCATTTGCTATTTCACAGAAGAAAAACTTTTTCCCGAAATCGTATAATGTTTTACAAGAATTGGTTATTTGTCTTTCCCAACTTTGTCGTTTGTTTGTAGTAATCTAATTACTCGGATTTCTCTGACATTCAAAGTGTGAAAGATAACTTTTTTCATACATTTATTTAAATTAGAATCGTTCAAGTCCTCGAACTTACTTCTGGGAGCAGTTTCATGGAGTATTACTCTGGAAGTTTGTGGCTTTATATATATTTAATCGATTCTCTGGTTTATGCGAGTTGGTTTCTTTAAACAGGGTAGAAGTATTGCTTTTTAAATAAGAGGAATGATCTTAGAAAATATGAAGTGCAAGAAAGTCTTTCGAGTAGAGTTTAAGTAATCAATATTCTTGTTTTAAATTTTTAAAAACATATAAACCAAAAATTTTTCCTTTATTTATTACTTTTTTGGATATCTTGGAATACCGAGTGCTAAATAAATAAAGAGGGCTCCATTTTAGTAAGTTTGCAGAGAGCTTTTACGAGCGTTTCCCTTAACTAGGTTCTGGTTTTAATTTTGAGCGTTGGTCGCTTTGTCAATTAACAGTGCTAATTGACAAAAGTGGTTATTTTCTCATCACAGGTCCGAGGTTCAATCCCAGGGGCTGGCAAGTTTAACAAAGTCTTTCATCCTTTCATTGGGTCGATAAATGTATGCCAAGCTTGCTTAGGAACTTAACCCTCTAGCTACGTATCCCGTGATTTCCACGGGCAATGTAGATCTAGCAAAATTTGCGCTACCCATGATTTCCATGGGTATGAATATTTTCTGACTTTATAGCTGTGCGACCCCTTCTGTTCCTGTTTATGTTTTCACTTATGTTTTTATGTTTATATTTTAATGATCTAAGCCTATATTTTAAGATAAAGAGAGAGAAAGAGACTCTTTTACAATTTTTTTTTAGAATATTTAAATTCTAATATGTATATTTAATACCTAGATTTGAAATACGTAATGAAACAATATGCAATTTTTGAACCTACTTTGATAAAATAGCTAAACAGAGAGATGCTTTACCCTGGGGGTTTCACGTCAGACTGACCGGAATATCTGCTGATGCACCTCAGAGTCAAAATCGCGTATATTGAATTGGGCAAAGTAAGTCTTGGCCCTCAAGGGCTGCTGGACGACTGAGTTAAGTTATTCTGTTTATATAGAAATAGCTACAGTGTAATAAGGATACATTTAACTTTATAAGTCAACTTATTGCTAGTATATAAGAGCTACTATTTTAGAAAATAGCATGCTCAATGTAAAACTTAATATTTTTTACTGAAGTGTTTTTTATTTTCATATGTTTATAATTTTTGAAATTATGATTATATATTTTAAACATTTTACACTTTTTTGAAGCTTTATTTCTTTATAAATAATGTGTAAGAGATTCTTTATATTTAATTTTAATTTCATTTCAAAGAATTATATCTATAAGGAAATTGCTTATTTTTTCAGCCCTCGAGGCAAAGTTAACACCCTGAGACCCCATAGGCCAACTTGAAATTACAAAAAATCTGAGATAGTTTGCTGAGAAAGAGCTAAAGCTGAGAAAAAGTTTAGCTGAGATAAGACTTTAATTAAAACGAGAAAAAAATATTTTAATCTATGTTGTTATATGGTGGATCATCTGCCGAATATAGGAAATGTTCACGTAAATAACAAGCAGAAACTTTTGGAGTCAATTGTAGTATATTTTTTAACCTGTGTATAATTACAACAGATTTAATTAACAGAAAACGTCTTACATTCGCAAAATCCATAATATCATGAATTCAAAGCTCATACAGCAAGGCCAATTCATAGTTACGACATAGTACTGTGAGTCAATGGAAGCACTCCGTAACTCTCGAACTTTGATTGACTCATGTTTTTCCCTGCATCGCCCTTTTATCCCTTATAGGGGCTTTCAGAATTTTTTCAAGAATTATCATGTTAAACCTTTTTAAAGTTTTTCAGAGACGTCGTTTTTTGCAATAGTCGTTTTGCCTTGTCGTTTTTTGCGTCGTTTTGGCAACCACATTTGCTGCCAATTCTGTCGTCAAGAGAACACCTTTACTCACGTGAATTTCAAACAAATGATAGTCTGAGGATAAGTTATATCCGCATTTAACCTCTGAAACATGATAAATTAAGCTTGGCATCATTTCATTATTCTTCACTTGTTCACTTACATCAGGGGTACTCAACCTTTCTTTCGGTCGGGCACATGCATATGTCATCTTAGACTTTCGGGCAGCAGCATGATGACTGAGGATTAATGAGGGGAGGGGGGGGGCTATAAGAGCAAGGACATTTAAAAAGAGGGAAATTGATCAAAATATTAAAGCTCATTGTTTTGGATTATATTTTAAACTACATTAATCTCTATCAAACTTGTTAACCCCTTCACTCGCCGATTAAAAGTTACTCGATTTTTAACCCTGTGCCACCGTTTTTTATATAGAGACGCGTATATGGTGTATTGAGGGGAATAAGAAAAGTCGCAAATAAGCAAATGTTTCTCTGAAATAAGTAAATCCTTCGCAAAGACGATGATGTTTTACTGATAGCACCGCAAAGAAAATAATAGAATTTTGACAAGACGTATATATATGTTCGGGGCACTCAACACATCGTTTGAGCGAGACGGATATATACAGCGGTGGCAGTTAATAGGTTAAAAATATACATTTTCAATCCAGTTACAAGATAATTATGATATGTTTTCATTAAGGATCTCCAGCCCCTTGTTTGCATTTTTACTGTCATAAAAATAAACCTGCCATGCATTTTTTGAAAAATTTTTTATTTTTATTTTGACAAAGTCTCGCTTATTTTTATTTTGATATTAATCTATCAAGTGCAGGATAGTAACAAGCAGTTTTTACTGTAAACTGCTTCAAATTTGCATGTGAATTTTTATTTCAAACTTATGCAATTTTTTAAATTTTTTAAATATATATATCATAGCACTGCAGCATCCATTTTATATTTATTATCTCGATTACTCTTTTGTCTTTCATTGTGTGATTTTCCTGCTGTTTATGTGTTTGTCGAATGTTATTGTTTGGATGTGATCTTTTTTTAGAGAATTGGCCTATATAAAAGGGTTTTAATGGGAACCCCTTAAGGGAAAAAACATTTTTAAATTTTCTGTGTCAATTTATATGTGTGTGCTGTCCTTAATAATTTCATATGTTTATCAATTTCTATAATGTAACAAAAATTTCAATGGTTGTTTTTGTTACCTCTGCATTGTGTGACATTACCACCTACAAAATATTTTGTTGCTGTTGAAAAGATTTGTTTTTTAGAAAGCCAAGTTATCTCGTTTTGAAAGAGATCATAAGGAAAAAGAATCATTGAAAGATTTGTGTTTAGTGGTATAAGGAGAAGCAAAATTTTATTTTTTTATATATAACTTTTTCACGAGAAATTAAACATTTTGTTGATTCATGTTTGTTTTTCTCTTCGAAATAGTCAAGATCACAATGATCTTGAAACAACATATATCCTTTAGATATTCTTTGCTTGAAAAGCATTAGGGTTAGTTAAAAATTAATTTCACCCATAAAAGAGTCACTACTTCACTTATTTGTTATCACTAACCGTTACCATTACAAAAAGCAAAACAGTTAAATCGCAGTATGTACCAACTCGACATCGATAGCAAACTTTATATATTTGATTGTTTATTGATAGAATTTTACGAAAATTTTTAATGCATTGTTTTTAAATAATCGAATTTGTTAATACAACAAACCACTCAGAAAGATCCACATGTGGCTCGAGGGCTGCAGGTTGAGTATCACTGACTTGAATAGTTTGCGCTAAGGCAACAGATAAACATAAAGTATCAATTGCAACTGCGTTGCAAAAATTTTTTAAACTATTAACGAACTGAAGCACTTAGATTTGAATCACGTAATAAATTTTTTTTATTTTCCTATATATTTTATATATATATATTCGTTTTGTAACTGTACACTAATGAGACAATATTTTTGAAAACATAATTTGAAAGTTGTTTATAAAGATGCATTTTCCTGACGTTCAATGCCACCTGGCCTACAGTGTCAAATCGAGGTTCATGATATTCATCGTGGCAAAGGGCTACATGTACGTCTGTCTTTAGCCGTAGCTTTGAGCACCACACCGATGACAAAATGATTCAGGTCGGTTATAGCCCAATTTGAGGGGGGAACCCCGGAAATGGGCGAGGCCGCCATATCCTTACCCCTTTTTTCAACTACGAGAGGACCGGGGTCGACGGATATTTAGAACAAGGTTGGCATCCCAAATGACCTGCGGGGCCCCTTCGAAGAACTTTTTCAACCCGTGGGCTGCAAAAAAAATATATATCTTATACTAGTTTTGGGTTCATTACAAACAACTGTTGGAGTGAAAATTTAAAGCAGACTGATATATTGTTATTCCTTTCATTGTTTTTCATGTATACAACCATAGATAATATAATAATAATGCAATGATCAAATAACTTTTAATTTATTTAATTAGTGTGATATCTGTTTCTCAACTCTTACACTTAATTTTTGCAAGTCGATCTCAATGCATGTGTATTTGCATATCGTAATTGATGTTGCAGATTTTCGTGCGTTAAGTTTGAGCACGAATTATGTTTGATAAATTTCAATTTAGAAAAAAAGAGATTCGCAGTAACAGAAGCAACGTGATAAAATAAAAATAGTTATAGGATCTGTTTTTTATATAAAAAAAACCCCTTAAAACAAAATCTTAAAACAAAAAAAAATATTGTACAAAATAGTCGAATTTTGTAAAATTGTAAAGAATCTCGCGGGCCGCAAATTTTCAAGACGGGCCACATGCGGCTTCTGAGCCCCAGGGGTTGCACACCCCTGATTTAGAGTATTCCCATGCGGCAAAGGCACTATACATTTACAAGAATTCATGCCTTCATCTTCTTCACCCAGACCCATCAGCACGGCAGCCAGCGTCATTAACCACTATACTGGATTTTAGCTGGTTCCTGCAGTATTTCAGTTTTTTACATCCTGAAAAGTTTTAAGCAACATTCCGTTTAATTATTCTACTCTTGCGAAGTTTGTTAATACATTTACTAAATTTTCAGGCGTATTAATTTTTCTAATGATGTTTCATAATTCGTATTTTTTTAGGGCGGGAAGACCTATAAATTGTATATATCTACCAGTTCCTTTAGTTTGTATTAAAATTCACTAAAAAGATTTAGGAATATCATAAATTAAGATTATTTTTCCTCTTTCTAGTTTTATCAATTAATTAGTTAATTTTTTTTTCTAATGGGGCTTCGGATTGGTAATTACCAATGCACACCTAGTACATTTCCCTGGAGATGGTATTACTTTTAAGTGGGGCTCCATATAGGTCAGTGATACTCAACTTACAGCCCCCCAACGAGCCTTTTTAAGTTGCCCGGTCATAGCCCATTGCTCTGAGGAATTTACTTATTTAAGAACGTTGCATTAAAAATTTGGTGGGAAATTCTTTGTCAAGAAATCAAATACATCAATTTTGCTTTTTGCTGTCGGTGTCGTATGGGTAAGAATTGATTTTCTATTTCTATTTAGAACGGTTACGGTTAGTGCGTGATAACAGACAACTGTGGAGTAGCGGCCATTTTATGGATGGGACTAATATTTAACTATCTTTTATATCTTGCAAGAGAAAAATATTCGAAGAAAACATATCGTTTAAAGAGGATTGGAAGGTTAACTATTTTGTAGAGGCATGGATCAGTAATTGTCTGATTTGTCATGAAAGTGCTGCATTTAAAAAATGCAAATAAACAGGAATCATTCAATGATTCTTTTCCTCGAATATCTCTTCTTTCCAGAGATGACAAATAGATTTTCTAATAATATTTGCAACAACAACAAAGTGTTTTGTAAGTGAGATTACAGAGAAAGACAAGACACCAAAGACATCCTATGAAGTTTGTTACATTATTGGTAATCATATGAAACCGTATACTGATGCAGATATTGTGAAGAAGTGTTTTTTAAATACCTCTAATTTAGTGTCAGTGACAAAAATAAAAAAATATAAAAAATAATAGTTTAGGAAAACAAAACAGGAGTTATAATATTTTAATCAATTTTCTTACATTTTAAATTTCCAATGTTATATTGGACTTAAAGCATTTCTCTCACTCCCCCTTCCCCATTTATCCTCATGTTGCGGCCCACGCTAAGTAACTAATATATTTACGCGGCCCGCGGGAATTAGCTGTCATATGTATACGGCCCAGTAGATAAAAAGCTTGAGTACCCCTGATATACGTGGATACCAATTGCCGCAAGTAATTTTAGCATCCAGTTTCCTCCCCAGAGGGATGCAGCCTTAACGATTCGAAGCATTGTTCATTTTACCAAGAGTACCCAAGCCAAACAGGCACTCCAAAGATCTTTTACATGCTGCATTATCCTACGACAGAGACGCTGTATATTTTTTGCATCATGAACATCCACCGACTTCGAATGGTGTCGAGCATGCAAACTTCGGTGTGCAACCCCAGCGCAAAACCAACTACTCCACCCAGCCACTATTAGGTTGAAATTATATTATGCTGTTTTAACCCTAACTGCTATATTAAAATAAATTTTAATTTATTAAAAATGGTATGTAAATTGCTGGTATAACAAGATGAAACTCGGTATATTTCCTTTGTATTTTGCCATTCTTAATTTCCCTTGTTGAGAAGAAGGTGTATATCTTAAGGAATTAAAACTGAAAAGAAAAAGGAGCTTTGTAACCAGATTTGCTTACATTAAACACAATGTGGTTTAAAAGTACTATTTACTTATTTCTTTATTTTCTTTCAGTTGTTTTACATTTTTTTAGCTGACAAAAAAAGTAAAATTTACTCTTTTTGCCAAAAAAGTTGACATTTTATTTGGATAACTTAAGCAATTTATTAAAAAAACAATGGAAATGTTGAGAGAAATGTTACATTTTATCTAATGCAACGTTTTTCAAACAGTGAGGCATTCCCCCGTGATATCCCTAAATGGGGGATGCGAGAATATTGAAAAGTAGTAAATAAAAGATTTAAAATAAGTATTAATTTATAGACAGGAAGTAAAACAAAATACATTCTCACATAACAAAAATTAAGCGCTCATTTACACTGATACAATATACTTATAAATGTATCAGAGTACAAGTTTTTTTAAAAAATCTATCAAAATAAATTAAAAAACAAATTTAATAATTACTAGTGCCATCATGGGCTTGTGAAATTCAAAATTTAACCTCTTAACTGCCGAGGAAATTTATGAATTTCATCCCCCAGTTCCACTGTTTTTCCCACAGGTGCGCACTGTTACACGGTTTATTGGGGAGGCGAGATTTTCACACCTAAAAGTTACTTACTTTCACTTTGAAAAAAAAAGAAAGGAAAAGGGGTTTTCACACGTCAGACTGACCATCTGACCGCAATATCTGTTCATGAACCTCAGCGTCCAAGTTCACGTATACTGAATTGGGCACAGTAGACCTTGGCCCTTATGGGCTGTTGCGCCACTGAGTTTAGTTTAATTTTACATTGAAGTAAAATGTGAAAGTAGTTCTGCAATAAAATATTTTCATAACTACATATACGGATGTATAATGCGATAAATATAAATACAGGTTTATTTCAGCAGTTGCATTCGGCCTTTCGTTGCGTTAGATGTTTGTTGGGTTCTCATTTCTTTGTTCAAAATTTCTGAAAATGAGTCATTTATTCTATTTGAGAAGTAGCTGGAGTACAATTGGATTGAAATTGGATAATCTATTTATAAATAGCTGCATGAAAGTCCTCTGTATTCCAGACGACCATCTGTTTAAGGTCTGTTTGAGTCCTCTCACAGATTGATTGATTGTTTGATTGATTGATTGAATATTAACGTCGCACTGTTCAGCTACACGAGGGCTTTTGGCGACGGACCACGTAATTTTGAACCATGGTCAATGACTGGACAACACCCGAGCTGGCACCCCTCTCCTAACTACCACACCACACCAACGGAGGAGTTTCAGCCTGACAGATTTAACGCATCGCCTTTCCCACACGAGTCCTTAGTGGTACTGGCTCCAAACCGTGACAAGGTTCACGGGTCCGATACCATACCAACTCAGCTACCGCGGCCGTCCTTCCAGAAGAGCATGGCTGCAGTGGGCTCTGGACCTCATCAATTGGACATCAATGCATAGCTAAATGTATTGTTCCCTGATGTGTCTTCCTTCTGTGCGGATCTAAACGGATATGGATCTGGAGAATCTCAGGAACTAAATCTCAAACACACATCACATTTCTGAAAGACCCAGCTACAGTCGGCCTGGGGTCACGGTTTTAGTTATCAAGTGGCACCCGAAATGATCTCCACATCTTTCGTACCGATTCAGTAACAGCTGTTACTTAACAGAATGTAATACTTTAACCATATGTTCGTCATGATCTGGTAACCATGTGTCTCATTGCCCTGTTTGTGGATAGTGACGCAAGAATACAGAAGACTCGCGTTTCTAACCAGTACTTGGAATGCAAAGCAATGATTCGAATAGAATAGCTAGTATGTTCATCCGATTTGAATTTAATAGAGCATGTCTGGATCATACTATGGAGAGTCATAGATTGCAAAGAACGGAGAGTCTCTCAGTTCCTTGCAATCTTCCCCAAAATTTTAATAACTGTGACGAATCTATACACGACCTCTAAACTAATCCTTTTGGGGAATCTTTGGGCAAGCATTCGCGTTTAATTCACAGCCATCCCTCTCGATAAGAAACCTTCATATTTAGGATAGTTCCACTATATAAAGTCAGAGTTTTGTAATTGTAGCAGAAGGAGCTAAGAGAGAGACTGTTATATTCACTACGCAGGTGAGATTGAGTAAAGTTTATTTTCGCAGCTTAAAATTAAGAGTTATGTTTGCCACTGTATTAAAATAGTGGATTGGGGGTTTGTAATCAACGATAGATTAGGTTTGGTTAAATTAGTTACTTACGCCTATTTGCTTAATACTCATTGCTTTCTTCTTTCACATTCACTTAGAGATTAAAATGTTGTTGGTTGGTGTGTTTGAGTAAATAAATAATTTATTATGGGAGTTTCTGGTTCTGCTTTTATTTCTACCCTTAGGTAGGCAAGACAGTGTGGGGCAACCCCACCCCCTGACATCAGTTTGCCAATATGAATCATCGTTTTCAAGCTTGCATCCGCAATACAGGCGTTCACACGCCCTACTGTTACATATTTGAAACTAAAAATTTTTTTGTACAAGTTAGGTACGTACGTATACTTTTTATCTGAAAAGTAATTATTGTTTTACACTGTTGTTTTTTGCAGCTTTGTCTCTCCTTGTGTTCAACAACCTGTGGACATTTCATTGCGTTTCAATAAATTGTTTTTCCTTTATTACCCTTTTTCTGTTTGTTGCTTATTTTTGAGACCTTGTGTGTGTGTGTATTATGTAAAAACACTGTTGAACCAGGCATTTTTACAAATTTTACAATACATCCTATACTCCTCTTAGTCTCTTTCAACAGTTTCGTTATAAAATTTTTGATATCGATAAAATATTTCTTTTGCTTCGTTTTCAAAAAATTAAATAATTTAAAAGAGAATATAAATACTTTTCGATCTCGCAACTTTGACTTGGATTCGTGCAAAAAATCAACTTCTTCAAAATGTACATAGTGACAGCAAACAAATACTGATGAAAAGTTTTAAAATTTAATGCAACAATTAATTGAAATTAAATAAAATTATTTAAATTTTCGAAAAATTATCTATTTTTTTCCATTATGCTTATTTCTTTAGCTTAATTTGCCTAATAAATATTGAACGTAGAAACTGAATATTCTTACTGTTCACCTTTCAGAAATCCATTTATTGTAACAGCGATGAAAGTTTAGATTTTAAATAATTTTAAGCGGAAATGCGTGGGATTCCATGCAAAATGAAAATGATGCTATATATTTTTTTTAAAAAGAAAAAGGTCATCGCATTTCTTAAATGTGCCATTGAAATAGAATATTTATGTGAATTAGGTTTGTTTTGGATGCATTTGCATGGGTACAACGCTTGTATTGAGTCTCCAAAGCCTAGAATTTCTACATTTCAATTGTAATTTCACTTACGATATTGTTACGCAGGTTAAGGTTCGTCAGTTTTATGCTTTCAGTCTCAAAGAGCAAAGTAGTTCTTTAAGAGCGATGAAAATTTATTGAGGAAAAACAATCTTTAAAATAAAATTTAATAATCCTTAAGTAACAGCTATAAAATCCCGAAAAATAAATCTCAGAAGCTTTTCACGCTTTCTACAGCGTTCAGACACAACTAACAATGTCTGAAAAAAAATAACTCAATGTTAAAGATTATTTGCAAGCAACCTCTCGTTCTCTTCAGCAGCCAAAGTAATATTTACTCAGTTTTAGCGAGTGACTTTTTTTTAGCCTGCATAGTAGTATTCCAGCTCTTTCTCGAAACGTTACGTTGTAGATTGTGATGTTACTAGAATTTTTCAGTAATTTTCAGAAGCATCCATATGACAACCATATGATATGGTCACTAAGCCACCAAATTTGGTTCGCAAAAATGATGCCAATGGCTAATGTATCACAGTTTCCGTTGAAACACCATTATAATGTAAGGGACGGCGCACGCGCGTTGCTTGCAATTATTACAATTTTATTATAAAATAAATGTTTTAGAAAGCAATATTAAAACATTAAAAACTTCCAGACTTAAATTGTTTACACTATTTTAAGCATTAATTATAGAAAATTCATAGCAATATATAAAATGTGCTTATTTCGAAATATAAAAATAAGCTAGAAATAACAAATAATCAGATATAGTTTGTTAAAAATTATATATAGTTCCTTCAAGAAAAATGTGTATAATTTTTATTATGTGATGTAAATAATTTGTTAATTTTTGCCTATTGTTCTCTTATTTAATAGTAAAATTTTTGAGGGACTTTTTTATTTTCCTTTGGATGATTTGCAGGCACAATTTAGGAATATAAATTGGAAAAGAGAGAATTATATATGTTATAATAAAACAGTATTTGCGTTATATTAATATTTTAATGCTTTCAGAAACATTTAAAATCCTTTTACATGAGAAAAAATCACTTCGACTTTTTGCTCTTGCTTAGAGTTAGGGTTTTGTGCACTTTCTACAGACTAAAAATAAAATTTGATTTTAAACTTCAAGGAAATGCATCTTTTGGGAAATATTTTATTTACTTTCCTGAAGTGTTTTCAATTTTTATCTGTAAAGCATTTTTCTGTTATTTTTTGGAGGATTTTATCATGTTCTAAGAACTTGTAGAAAATTTTTCCAAGCGAAGTTTCTAAAGAGCAACTTTTTGCTTTGGATATAAATTAAATCGTATCATCGTCCTTAACCGAGTATACAAATTTAAATTTAAGTTCTTTTTCGCTTACTTTAATTAAAAATAGTATTATAACTGATAAAAAAACCTGATAATATCAATAATTAAGAAATATGTGTTTTATGAAAACATCTTTCGTAAAATGGCTCATCTTTTTTTTTCTTTTTTGGGTTTTTGCACTAAGTCAAAAGAGTGGTCGTCAAACTTTGGGTGAGGGTGAATATTAATCACGTTCAACTACATGAAGGGTTTTGGACGGACCGAAATTTTAAACCCAGGCGGTGCGGGGACGACACCTTAGTTGGCATCTCTCCTAACTACCACACCATCCAAAGGGGAGAACGTTTTACTCGACAGATTTAAGAGCATCGCTGCCCACGAGGGGGGTTTTTGTTTACGGGCTCGAACTCATGGCATGCTGCTATGATCCATCCTTTGACCACTGGCTCCCGGCCCGGCAAATTTTTGGAAGGGGGGAACCACAGTGTAAGGAAATCAAAAAAACTACCATCAAAGAGCTATTTACACAGGAGTCAAAAAGGGGCCACATAGCGTGATCAGAATGGGGAAGTTCATGCAGGGAAATTAAGCTTTATCCAAAAACCCCCCTTTTTATTTTTTAAAAAAATTTTCAGAAACCCCATTTCCAAGCAATTTTTTAACCTTTTCCCTTAAAACAAAAAAATTTTGGGGCAATTTTCCTGTTTTTAAAGTTCCAATTTTTAAGGAAAAATTGCCCAAAAAAAATTCAAAGGAATCGGGGGTTTTCCCCCCAAAAAAAGATGGCAGTGGCGCCCGGTTTCGTCAAACGTATCAGAAAGGGGTTATAATTTTAATGGTTATACTATTTTAATAACGTTTTAATATTTTATAAAGAATGGTGTCCATTTCTTTTTGCCTCAACAAAAGGGGTGAACGGAATAAAAAGGAAAAAATTGGGTGTTTGTTTTCTGAGCAGAAAAAAAGGGAGTAATTTTCAATGTGCAATAGGCGGGGGCCCCAGAATGTATCGTTTGTCGAATACTCTGACGGGAAAACAGGGAAAATTTTAAAAAACCACTCTTCCCAAAATATATGGCTGCACGATTCATGAGAGTTTTTTTGCGGGGGAAGGGGAAAAATTTTAAAGAGAATTTGGTTTTCAGATGATATTTGATCGGATTGCGAAGACTGTCATTTTGCCGTTTAAAAATATAATATATATATTTTATATATTTGTATGTTAATGAAATTTTATGAAACACAGGGTGTATAATTAATTTTACAGTGGAATATCTAAGTTAATTAATTAGCTCTAACGGATTAAATTTCCCACATTTGAAGTTTTTTAA
>BMAV01006023.1:35964-53859 GCA_019973955.1 Trichonephila inaurata madagascariensis
CTCTTTGAATCAATGCCGAGGCGAGTGGCAACGGTGATCTCCAACAATGGCGGCTAGTCTGGCTACTGATTCTGGCAGGAACCACACTTCACAGAAGTCTATAAATTTAATCATTTGATACTTGGTCAACATGTTATCTACAAAATAAATTTTGTTGTGCTATCTCTTGTCTTTCCTGGTGTTGCATTTACGGTGTATTTCATTCGGGCCGCAACATGAGGATTAATGAGGAGGGGAGGGGGTGGGGTGCAAAAGGCAGAAAAATATTTAAAATGTGAAAAATTGATCAAATATTAAAACTCTCTATCAAGCATTCACAAAAAAATCCGTTTTACGCATTTTTTTATCGGGTTATAGGGTAGGGTTAGGGTTTAATTTTTTCTTTCTCGAATTCTTTCTTTTGACAAAGCCCCATTTGTTTTTATTTCAAACATTAATTTATCAAGTGCAAGATTGTAGCAAAGAGATTTTACTGAATTCCATATTGAAATCTAAATTATTTGCTTAAAATTAGTCAGACTTGCGTGGACATTTTTGTTTCAAATTTATTTAAATAATTTCTTTGATTTTACTAAAACAAATAACTCTTTTCAGAACGAAAAGTCATTTTATATTTCACTGGTTTATAAAAGTAATAGGTACGCGCGTGGATCTTATACCAGCAAAACATAAAAAAACTGAATAATGAAAATAAGGAAAAAGGAAAAAGATGTTATTAGAAAAAATTATTGTATTTTCTTGTGCAAAGGGCCATGATTGGGTCACTCAGAAAAGCCAGGAGGGCCACATGCGGCCCGCGGTCCGCAGGTTGAGTATCGCTGGGCTAGCCTATTGTAATGCATTACATTCGGTTTTGAGAGTGGGGATTTCTGTATCCGCACCACAACGTCATTCAGTCTTTTTAGGACTGTGTAATGACCTTCCCAGTTGGTCTGCAGCTTCGGAGAGAGTCATTTGCGACGTTTCGTACTCCGCAACCACTTTTTGTCACCTTCGTGAAAATCGTGTCCGGTTGTTCTAGCGTCGTATCGGGTCTTCATCTTCTCTGAAACCATGTCGATTTTATCCCTAGCCAAATGATGTATTTCCTCCATCTATGCCTAGAGTTTCTTGACATACTCCTCAGGTGCCAAAGGAGCATCTGGTGGCCGGTTGAACAGGAGATCTGCAGGCAGACGAAGATCACGTCCGAAGAGCCTCTTGGGTATGGAATAGCAGGTGGTCTCGTGAACGGCACTCCTGTAGGTAGGTAGGAGCAAGTATAGTTTCTTGTTTCAGTCCTGTTGATTGCTGGATACCAGGAGGGAAAGGCTGGTCAGGATGATCCGATTGAACATCTGTACCATGCCATCAGACTGAGGATGTAAAGCTGTTGTCCTGGTTTTGTCGATGGCGAATATTTCACAGTCACTTGCAAACTGCTGAATCAAAATGTCTTCCTTGATCGAAGTGCAGTTGTAGAGGAACTCCGTATCATGAGATCCAGTGTTGAACTAGAACCTCTGCAACAGTCGAGGTCTCTCGGTCGGAAATAGGATAGACTTCAGGGGACTTAGTGAAGTAGTCCATCTCAACCAGGATGTTTTTGCTACCATCTGATGGTCTCTGATTTCGGCCTAAGATGTCAAATGCTATTTGTTCGAAAAGCGCTCCGTTATACAGCTGCAGTCTTTCTCTATTGTGTTTTCTGGGATTTTTACGCGCAGCACAGGGACCACATGTGCAACACCACTTCTCAACGTCACTCCACACATTGTTCCAGTAGAAGCGCTCACGATCTTTTTTCAGGGTCTTCACATAACACCAAAACGAGTTCCAGTTGGACTGCTATGGAGTTCCTCAAGGACTGATGAAACTCTTGTCTTTGTGAGTATTAATTGACACCTAAATGTTTTCCGTCTTCAGACTCCCCTTTTCGATATAAGACACCATTTTTCAGTTGGAGAGAATCCCAAAGTCCCCAGTAACGCTTCGTTGTAGGATAGAAATTAACGATGTCTTGCCAACTGGGCTTTTTATCAGACGACTCTGAATTCTCTTAATGGTTTTATCTCAGGATCAGCCAATTGATCTTTTCTGACTTTTTCATCCTTCCACTGGTCGGATTACAATGTTGATGGCGTTGTAACTTGGCAGACTACTGGATCTAGTACACCAAATTTCTTTTCGACTCACGAGTAGTATTTCCAGATCTCATGACAGGGTCTTCTCAAAAGGGCTTCTTTATTTCCGTGTGCGGTTCTTTTTCTATGGCGAATTTCCACGTCATATTCCTGAAGTCTTTGTATCCACCTGGCTATTTGTGATCTAATGCCTTTTAAATTAATCGATACTATTGTTGCTGAAAACGAAACCATAAATAAATTTTTTTTTATTTTGAAAACTTATTTTCCAAACTCATTTATTGCCCTCAGATTTGAAATTTAGAGCTGATTAATAACCTATTTCTATTAATATATAATGTAGCTTTGTTTACAGGTTATTTTTATAATATTGTACAAAAGTCAAAAGCTGCATACTCTATTGTTATGGTTTGTTAGCATATATATATATATATATATATATATATATATATTTGTTTAGAATAATTGAAGTAGTAATGATATTTGTTATCCGAAAAATACATGGCTATCTTAACAATAATATGATCCTTCTTTTTGTTGATTTGACTGTTTTAATATTATTCTTTATATTTAATTTAATGCGAGTGTTCTGTTTGAAGTTGCTTTGAATGTTGTTCATGATTGCTTTTGCACAAAAAAAAACTCTTGTTTTAACTATTAGAAAATGAAAAAGTTCAAGATGTAAAAAATTCGGTAACCAGGTAAAGTAATTTTCTTCTTGCCTTATTATGCAACTTATTATTATACATTAAACAAAACACAGTAGTACTTTAAAATTAAAAACTTTAAACAGTAAATATTTTATTAAATGTATTTAAATTATATTTAAGTAAAATGAAAAAAAAATAGTTTTAATGCATTAAGGATAGAAATAATTTTAAATAATACAAAGACAATAAAACATTAAACAATCTTGAATAAGTGTGAATGAAATCTTAGATGAAAAAAATTTCATATCTAAAACTTACAATTGTAAAAGGAAAATTATGCAAAAAGATGATATCCTAAATTCGCCTTTTCAAACGCTTTAAATATAAATAAAACTTTTAAAAAAAATTATATATATTTATAATAATCAAAAATAGTTAATATTTAGAAATAAATTTCTTAACTAGGCAAAACAAACATGCTATGAATTGTAAACATGAAGTTGCGAGCGAATGGGATTATAATCTACGTTTACATCATTAATATAAATATTTTAAAAAATTTCAGAATGCATGGATTAAAGACATTTCATTTTTTAGCTTCCTTTATTTGATAGTGCACTTGAAAAACGTTTTGTGTGCGTGTTTGTCCTTTACACAAGTAATTTTATAATTCGTGTCGTTTTTCATATGTCGTGCATGCATCTGCGGAAATACATTATCCCCTTAGCTTGCAGCGTATCAAGAAACACTTGTTGCTACTTCGATTTTATTTGAGTTTTGAAACTGAAATAGCTAATTTTTTCAGAAATTGTTTTTTATTTCTCAACATTTCTCGTGGAAATTTGGTCTATAACAATATGCTTGAATATATGCCATCAAAATATTTAAAAATGAAAAAACTATTTCCACTGGATTGATATTCTGGTCATACAGTGTGGTTTCCCATCTCATCTGCATCAACTGATCCTTCCTTTCTGGCGTACTTCTTTTGATTGAACGTAGGTTGACAGATCTTTTCTATTTTTTCGTATCAGAAAATATCATAACTCCATTTTAAAACCCGAAGCTAGTAGCATGCTTTCTCTATACCTACGTGATAAAAACGTATGAAGTATAACACGCTTATTTTTATATATAATCATTTCTTTAAACAGTGTATAATTTCATTAAATTTTTAATATTAAAATTCCATTGTTTTTTATTATGCTATTTCACCATATCATAACTTGTATAGCAATTGGCGTGATAACATTTTTCGGGACAGAATAATGGTCATGACATGTGCCTTTCTATCTCATAAGAACCATTTTAAGTTTTCTTATGCTCTCTTTTTGAGTAAAGCTCTATATTGAACATAAGAAACGATCCAGAATCGACCAAGCCACTACAGTACCAGGAAATTAGTACATTTTTATATATTGCATGTATTACCGAAAGGAGCGCCGCTATCGAAAGATTAATTTTTAAAGTGAAACTTTTTTGGGCTCGAGAGTGAATGAGAAAATTACCCAGTTTTGCGTAACAGTGAAAAAGAGAACGGAAGTAGTCTTCCTCATCCACCCCCGAATCGTCGCCATGGTAAAGAGAGAGCCAGAGCAGGAAAAGGGGGAGAGCGGGGACACCGCGTGACTTGTGTCATAGCGGTGAAAAAGTTGGATAATTGCTCACGTCTCCTACTGGTCAACCTGCCCACCTTTTGATTAGGGGTTCTTTTTCCCAGACCCGGGAACATTATCAGCGGTCGTTATCAGCTGCAGTGTGAGAATTACGGTGTAGACAAAATAGCTCTCGCAGCAAAAGCGTGCCTTTTTGAAATTTTCTTTAGATTGTTGGCTACATGGCGATGTGTTTGGTGGCTAATTTATTTCTTTAATTTTCATTTGCATTGAATTATTATTAATTCTAGTCAGAATGCCTAAATCAAATGCACAAAGAGGAAAAGAGTTTCGTGAAAGAAAAAAAAAAGAAAAAGAAAAACTAGCAGCAAGTCCAATCGAAAAACTGACAAAAAAAACCCAGAGAAATGCTACTGCCTAATCTCCATCAGAGTACACATGAGATAATATCGAGTATGGAAAAAAACATTGCAAAATACTCTCTTAATGCCGAGTTTAAGGGATGGGAATGTGTGCTATTGTGAATCTTCTTATGACAGCACAGATTAATACGGACTTTATGAACCACCCAGTGCCGTCAACTACAGAACCCTCAACAAGTCTAGTGTGTGTTGGAACTGATGCATGTGAATCGATAATAAATTCTATCTTACTTTACAAAGACTATGATTTCCATAAAAATACGTGGCCACGGTAGCCTAGTGATCAAAGTATCAGATCGTGGCTGGTGTGTCATGAGTTCGAGCCAAGTACCACTTAAGACCCACCATGTAGGGAAGCGATGCACGTTAAATCTGTCGAGAGCTCAAATGTCCTCCCGTTGGTGTGGTAGTTAGGAGAGGGGGGAGTGCCAGCTCAGGTGACGTCCTCGTAACTTGACCATGGTTCAAAATTGCGAAGTCCGTCACCAAAAGCCCTCGTGTAGCTGAATAGAGAGTGCGCCGTTAATATTCACTCACCTATAAAGATGCTCACAAAGATTTTCAAAAGCTATTCGTTGATAATCCTTTTGGTCACGGGTGTTCGATTTGTGATAGATTATGGTTTAGAGATGATTTGAGAACGCCTGTTGCTGAGCGGAAAAATATTTTACTGGAAATTAATTTAGAAGACATTAAATAATGTTACAATTGCCGACAAAGTTTAAGTATCACTCACCCATAAAAATGATAATAGTTTTGTATACCCAGAAATTCCAGCATATCTTCCTACTTTGGATTTGGTATCAGAAAGACTCATTTCGCCACAAATACTTTTCATGCAAATTAGATGATTGAGACATGTACACTGTCAGTTTGTAATATTAGAGCAAATAATCAATGTTCGAAAAAAGTTTCACTTCTATCGCGTGGCATTCCACGTTTTTTCCAACTCCACGTTTTTCTCATTTATGTGATATGATTTCTAGCAATTCTTATGTAAAATTTTCAAGATAAATACCTTACGAGAACTAATTTTGCTAACTTGGATCTGTTACAACAAATGACGATAGTATAGTTTTAAAATCAAAGTACAAAATGGAAATGAGATATTATAGTTCTCTGCCTTTCGAAAAATATCCAATCTTGTGCCATCAATTTTCCATACATCTCTTAGAATTAAGTAAAAGATGTTGTTGTTATGTTTTTTTTATCCTGCGAAATACATGAAATACAAGTGAAGAACAGGAAGCATACAATACAAACATAAGAATACAGACATTTATTACAAATGATTATCTCAGCTTATAACAAAAGGGGTGCACTGCTTTCCATTCGATAATTAAATTCATTACAGGTGAAAGTCCGACTTTTCCCCGAAGAAAATAAACCATGCCTTACTCGGGATTCGAGCCCGAACCCACTCATTTACAAACCGAGGTTCATATCCACCATACTACATAAAGGGTTTGAAACCGGATCATAGTCTTGAAAGGCACGAAACTCTTCTATTAGTAAGGACTTTGCATCGCTTTCACTCTACATAAGCTCTAGAAATCCGTTTAATTCATTTTAAATCGTCAAATATAGGTTTTATGCAATGATTAGTAACATCACATGCATGTATTGCTAAGCAACTTTTTCATAACATTTTGGGATGCACTGCGTCTTTTAAATCCAAAGGATTCTTTCTGTCTCTTTTTTTATTTTGTCTTTCCCTAAAAAAATCTAATTTACTCACAAGCATTATCTTCTGAAGAGACGCACTCTTCTTCTGAATTAGTAGGATGTTTTTAAAAGATTTCATATTATATGAAACTCCCATTTCTACTTCAAAGTCTTCTAGGGGCTGCGGTAGCCCAGTGGTAAAGGTATCGGATCGTTGCAGGCATGTCATGAGTTGGAACCCATTACCACTAAAGACCCGCCGTTTAGGAGAGCGATGCACGTTAAATCTGTCGAGAGCTCAAACGTCCTCCCGTTGGTGTGGTGTGTTAGTTAGGAGAGAGGGGTGCCAGCTCAGGTGTCGTCCTTGTCACTTGATCATGGTTCAAAATGACGAGGTCCATCGCCAAAAGCCCTCGTGTATCTAAACAGTGCGATGTTAATATTCACTCACTCACTCAAAGTATTCTACAAATGAAACATTTGTTTGATAACTTTTGAAATATTCTCATTCGTTCATCGCACGACTAAGTTGAAAAAATTAAGCTGAACGATATGAAAGCGTCCTGGTTTCTAATAGAGAAAATGTAATAAGAGATGTGTACGAATTGTCAACACATCCAAATAGCTCTATAAAACTGAAAAATATTCGAATGGCGCCATTTTAATGCGGTGCTTGTAGAATTAAATTTTCCAAATGTGTTGAATCGAAATACCATATGCATGTCTTCTTGGGTTAATAAAAAGCAAATAAATTTTCAGCAGAAACTACACATAAATCTACTTTAAATTTCGTTAGGGCACTACTCCAATCTTCTCTAAACTTAATCGCTTGAGACTCAAACTGTATTCCGAATTCCCATTGTTTTTTGTTTTTTTTTCAGTTTTACAAGTCGCATGGAAAATGTTCATCAAGTTTGAGAAACTCCATTGTGAGTGTATGAAACAAGAGAACAGTCACTAATCTTCTAAAAAATAAAAATAAAAATTAGTGTGGTGGGGTAGTTAAAAGAAGAGGGTGCCAGTTAAGGTATGATTCTCGTCACTTGACCATAGTTCAAAATTACGAGGTTCGTCACCAAAAGTGCGAAAGTGCGACTTTAATATTCACTCAATCTAAAAAAAATATGTCCAATTAAATAACATCATGACGAAATATCGCAAAATTGGCGATAAATATATTCCCCCCCCCCCCAAAACATTGCCAATCATGCGAAAAGCTTTATTTTTGAAAACATTGCCAATTTGGCAATATCTCGCCATTTAAGGGGTTAAAAAATTTGTTGATGAAAATTCTGTTAATTTGTGGCATTATCATTTTAATCATCGAATTTCTAAACCCACATTAAGGTATGAAGTTAAGCTGCATGATTTCATAATTATTTGAAGCTTTTTTACTTTTGATACCTTTACTTGTGTAAGCCTATTTTATATCTATTTAAAATAATAATAATTAAATTTGATTAGATGTTTCTTTCAAACATGATTGATATTATCCAGGTTTCACTCCTACTTCTAAGTTCAAAATAATTATTAATGAGTCTAGGCATATGACTGAGTGAGTCAATATTAACGTCGCACAGTTCACCTACATGAGGGCTTTTGGCAACGGATTTCGTCATTTTGAACCATGGTCAAGTGACGAGGACAACATCTGAGCTGGCACCTTCCTCTCCTAACTACCACACCACATCAACGGGAGGATGTTTGAGCTCTCGACAGATTTGACGTGCATCGCTCCTCTACACGGCAGGTTTTTAGTGTACTGGGCTCGAACTCGCGACAAGCCAGTCACGATCCGATACCTAGACCACTTGGCTACCACGGCCACCTATGCATATGACACATATTTATTAAATTTTACGATACCCTACGTATATTTTCAAATTCATTTTCAAAAATAATTGTGAGATCATCATTATCTAAAAAGGAGGGGAAAAAAGTATAGTTTTATTGTTTATCTGGTATGTGAAATTAAATCGTACGAACCCAAATACTACCAAAATCTGGAAAATATTCTATTAATATTCTATAGAATTTCTCGTATATTGCACTTTATTTGCTCTACATTTATAAAACTTAAATAATAAAATTATCTATTATTTATGTAAATGGAATCTCTGCTCCCTTTCATGCGAGATTGGGTGGTTGCTTTAATTTAAGATTTCAATCTGCGCTACCTTATTTATGTTTAATAGCTAGATCTATTGTGTGAGTTATTCATGGTGTATATTTTTTGATAGAAGGTTTTATATTATAATGTGTATTGTGCTACCTAAAGCTTATTATTAGAGACATTTTTTAAAAAATGAAAACAAGACCATTTAAGCATCTTGATATTGTTTACAGAATTACATCGCAGATTTGTGACATATTTCTACCTGTACTTTTCAATTGACTCGCTTCTTTAGCACTTAATCATCCATACACTTGTGCTATTTCTCCATATTTTATTGACAGTTTTCCTGAAAAAGTTCTATATTTCGTTCATGAGATCTGGTGAAACAAGGAATTTTTTTTTTTTTTATTTCTCTTGAAACATTGCATTTTGGGTATTTATTGAAAATAATATAATAAAACTATAATTAACCTTCGTATAATAAACTTCTTTTATTATATTTGTTCTTGGAAACTTTAAAAGTCGCCATTAATGCACGACTTAGGGCTCTTTTCTATGAAATTTTTTAAGGAATTTATGCTGCAATATTTAGTGCTCTTAATTTTGTATCCTTTGCTTTATTAATTTTTTTTTTACCCGATGTAATTAAGTCTTAATAGAAAGGTTTTCTTCATAGCATGTTTTAAATTTAATTGTAAATTACGATGATTTTTTAGAGTGTAGATTATAGAGACTCACATATATATGTACTTTAATTCGCCACTATTTTTCTTAATTATTTGCATAAGTTTAGCAGCCGTATTTTCAGTTTTTCTTACATTTTAGTTTCTTCTTGCTTTGGTTTCTATCAGGGATTTGAACCAGAACTGATCCGGAAAATAAAGGCTTATTTCGGTTCAGCAAATTTTAAATGTTACAGAAATAGAGCAACATATTTTTTACATAATTCTTGCAAGGTCAAGTGCATGATGTGAGCAGCAAGTGTCAAGTGATCAGGGGCCTAATCATGGAGTTAGTTGGAAAATGTGATTTTGATGTTGGATAACAATTATCCAACATCAATCGCATTTGTGTATCAATTCGCATGGCGTACCAATTAACACAAAAGAATAAAATCTTCTACATTTTTCTAAATTACATTTTTTGTTGTTGTTTTTGCTTACGATAGAATTATATTTTTAGTATAAATAAAAATAAACATAAAATGAAATTAATCATTTGAAACTGAGCCGAAAACCCTTATTTTGGCTGAACGAAAACCAGAACTGAACCGATGTATGTCGAAGTTTCTTCCGCGCCTATAAATAGGAGTGCCAGCCGCAACCAGTCAGTCTGATTTTATCCAGCGAATAGTGAGAATTGTTTTGACTAGCGATTAGCTCGGCTGCCCTTGTGAATAAGTTGTTACACACGTGTATTTTTAAACACTGGCAATTGTGTGTGTTTGAGTGCTTTTGAAGATGTGAAGGCCTTCGGAGATTTACTCTGTGAATATTGCTGCTGAATCCTGTATTTAAAGGATTGGACTTAAGATAATAAATTCGCATCACCCTTAAAGAGCTGTTTATTTTCTTTGGGATTGTTTTTGCATAAAATCCTAGAATCTGGATCTACGTAATAGTTTGGTGTCAGAAGTGGGATTTTATGCCAATAACAAGAGGGATGGCTAAGCAACTGAAGGCTCTGTTGGAAGGCATCAATGCCTTGAAAAGCGGCCTGGAAGAGACTAAGGAGAAAATGGAGAATATGCAGAGACGCCAAGAAACTAAGAATGAGTTAAAGGAGGGAATGCAGAAAGGCCAAAAAGAGATTAAGAATGAGTAAAGGAGAGAATGGAGAAAGGCCAAAAAGAGATTAAGAATGAGTTAAAGGAGAGAATGCAGAAAGGCCAACAAGAAATGCAGAAAGGTCAAGAAGAGCTGAGAAATACTTTAGAAAAAAAAATCGATAGTGGGGAAGAGAAAATAACATTGAAAGTTGAAGAAAAGATTGCAGTAGTTAATGAGAAGATAGAGAAGAAAGTAGGAGAAGAAATAGAAAAGATTAAAGATCAAGTTGAGGAAAGAATTGAAGGAGTGGCTGAAAATTTTAGCCTTATTACCCAAAAAGTTGAAGACCTTGAAAAGAAACTTCTACCTTGCGGGAATACAAAGAATGAAAAAAAGTTTGTCCCTACTGCTTCGGTACTTGTGCCGTCTTCTGCAGTACCTATGCCTGCCTCTCCAGTGTCAGTAAAACTGTCCACTTATGATGGAAAAAACCAACTGGGAGGTATATAAGATTCAATTTTCCATAATTTCTGAAGTCAATGGATGGACTGAAGGGGTGAAAGAATGTCAGCTAGCAGCATCCCATAGAGGAGAAGCTCCTGAAGTACTGCAGACTCTTCCCGACACAGAGTGACTGAATTTGAACTCCCTGTATGATGCTCTGGGTCTTCGGCTCGGCCGGAAATACTCCAAAGGCAACACACGTCTGAAGATGAAAACAAGACACCACCAGAAACCCGAAGAAAGTTTGCAGGAATATGCCTTTGAAATACAGAGGCTCACCACCTTAGCCTTCTCAGATTTCTCAGCAAATGTGCGAGATATGATTTATCTCGAGTATTTCGTGGACGGATTGGAGGATGAAGAAATCCAGATGGCTGTAAAAATGGTAGATGCTGAAGACCTTAAATCTGCCCTGTTATATGCTCTGAAATTTCAGACCACCAATGAAGCTAGTTGCATAAACTGCCATTCCATCCGAGGAGCTAAAGTTACTGCAGATGCACCTTGTGAATCTCCATGGAGGCAGGAGATAAAGAAAATAAAAGAGGAAAAGATTTAGTAGCTCAATGTCAGAACCAGAAGAGACGTAGCATCACGTGCTGGGACTGTGGTGAACCAGGGCATCTCAGAAGTAACGGCCCCCGAAACAATAGGGAAGATCGCAGCACCAAGTACCGGGGTACAATAGAGCAAGGCACCTAAGAAATAACTGCCCTCTAGTAAATCAGGAACATCCACACCGTGCAAACGTAATCGAGTCTAAAAAAGTGTGCGGAAACCTAAAAGAATCAGCAGAGGGGAATGGAGACATCTGTTCGAGAAGACATTGCCCAGAGAACAGCAAATACTGCGCAAGAGTTGAAAAGAAATTTGGCGTAATAGATCAAGTAGTCCGCCAAGTTATGATACCATCGACATCAGAACTGAACCCGTGGAGTGATGACAGCGTCTGAAAAAATCAGCTGGCTGATCCCGAAATAAAACCAATCATAGAATTCAAAGAATCGTCTGACGAAAAGCCCAGCTGGCAANCAAAGGCCCAGCTGGTAAGACATCACCCCTTTTCATCCTACAACGAAGCGTTACTTGGCTCTTTGAGACTGTCTTCATCTGAGAAATGGTGTTTTATATAGGAAATGGGAGTCTGACGGCGGGAAAACATTCAAGTGGCAATTGATACTCCCAAAGACAAGAGTTTCAACGGTCCTTAAGGAACTCCATGGCAGTCCAACTGGAGGTCATTTTGGTGTTATGAAGACCTTACAAAAAGTTCGTGAGTGCTTCTACAGGAACAATGTGCGGAGTGACGTGGAAAAGTGTTGTCGCACATGTGATCCCTGTGCTGCACGCAAAGGTCCCAGAAAACGCACTAGAGGAAAAGATTGCAGCTGTATAATGCGGGAGCGCCTTTCGTACGAATAGCGTTTGATATCCTAGGTCCTTTTCCGAGATCGTCAGATGGCAACAACAACATCCTGGTTATCATGGACTACTTCTCTAAGTGACTTGAAATCTATCCTATTCCCGACCAAGAGGCCTCGACTGCTGCAGAGGTTCTAGTTCAACACTGGATCTCACGTTTCGGGGTCCCTCTACAACTGCAAGGAGGGAAATCAAGGGAGAAACTTCGATTCTTTAGTTTGCAAGAGACTGTGTGAAATACTCGCCATGGACAAAACCAGGACAACAGCTTTGCATCCTCAATCTGATGGCATGGAAGAGAGGTTCAATCGAACCATCCTGAATAGCCTTTCTGTCCTGGTATCCAGTAATCAACAGGACTGGGACGAGAAATTGCCCTTTTTCGTGCTTGCCTACAGGAGTGCCGTTCACGAGACCAAAGACTATTCCCTATCCCAGATGCTCTTCGGACGTGATCTTCGTCTGCCTGCAGACCTCCTGTTCAGCCGAACACCAGATGCAACCTTGGCGGCTGAGGAGTATATCGAGAAACTCCAGGCATGGATGGAGGAGATGCATCATCTGGCTAGGGAAAGGATCGGCATAACTTCCAAGAAGATGAAGAACTGATACGACGCAAGAGCAACCGGACACGACTTCCACGAAGGCGACAAAGTGTGGTTATGGAATCCGAAACGTCGCAAAGGACTCTCTCCAAAGCTGCAGACCAACTAGGAAGGTCCTTACACAGTCGTAAAAAGACTGAATGACGTTGTGGTGTGGACACAGAAATCACCACAATCAAAACCGAAGGTAATACATTACAATAGGCTAGCCGCTTATCTTGGCCACGATGAATAAGATCCTTAAGTTCAGACCATGGTCATTAATTATTTTGTAAATAATGTAAATTATTTCTCTTTTCTAATTCCTTAGTTTTATTTTAATATATTGGAATTTATGTTTACATCTCTTCATGTGCTTTGAATTTATTGTATATGCTGTGGAATACATTTGTTACTGCATATGTGATTATTATGTGAGTAATTTGCCTGTAAATGGATGCCTCTTACTCAAGGATTGTACTGCCTTAGACGTGCAGTCTTTGAGGAGGGGGCAGTTTTACCAATTTTGTGTAAGTAATGTAAATAATTTGTAGTTGAGTGTTTAATGCATTTCTATTACTCTATTTTATATTTATTTCATGTTAAAATTGTGCTACACACAAGCAATGGCGCCCCTTACGTTATAATGTCAATTCAATGAGAACTTGGCGAAATCTTGGCGATTGAGCCAAGTTCACATCATTTTTGGCTACCAAGTTGGCGTCATTGGCGACTATGTTGGCGAGTTCAGAACCCTTTGGAATCTTTTAGAAAGCAGTGTGGATCGCTCCATTAGTATCACTTTGAATGACACGAGCGGTTATATTTGAGGTAGTTTTTGTCGCGCCTAAAAGAAAGAATGCTCACCGGTACGGCGATCAGTCTTGATTTTAACCAAAGAGGAGGATTGTTTTGATAACCTCGGCTGTGCTTGTGAATAATATTAACTTAAGTGTATTTTTAAACACTGTTATATTGTGTTTGATTGCTGTTGAAGGTGTGAAGACCTTTGGGTATTTACTCTGTGAATATTGCTGCTGAATCCTGTATTTAAAGTATTGGATTTTTGATAATAAATTCGCATCGCTCTTAAGGAACTGTTTATTTTCTTTGTGATTCTTTTGCATAAAATCCCGGAACCCTCAGATCTAAGTAACAATGCTTTTTTTAGTCAGATACGTGTTTACATAATTTACTAACACAGTGGAATGAAAAAGGTTAAAATTAAAATAAAATATCAAAATGTTTTTATCAGATTAATTTTTTTTTAATGTTTTTTTCAGTACATGTATATATCTAGACTTTCCCCATACTGTTTTTTTTTTCTAATTTATATATATTTATATGTTTAATCAAACATTTAAACGTTGAGAAAAAAGCAATCATTTCAATAGCTATCTGTAAATTTTTCTTTTATTTAGTACTTATAGAAATCTGATTTTAATAAATATAAATATTTTTTTAAAAGGATTATTTCTATTATTTCATTACTAAATGAATTCTTTGTTAATTAAAAAGTACATCGTCTATTATTTTGGATCAAAATAAATTTTAGAGACATTTTTAAGCTAACTATGTGTAACGATTGATTGATTGATGCATGAAAATCTGAAATCTATTTTATTATTTTAGATTCTTAGAAACTAACTATTATTAAAAAATGATGAACGTTTTTTGTTTTACTCTTAGTACATCAGAATCGTTTTCTTTTTATTGCTTCACATTACTAATTTTAAAGCAATATTTTTTTTAAATCATACATCGAAATTTGAAGCTATATATTATCTGTGAGAAGGAGGAGAAGATAGAACAATAATTTTACACTAAAAAAAAAACCCGTGTTTGGACTATAGAGAGGGGAAAGAAATCTATCTTTAATCAAAAGTCAGTGGAATGGAACAAATTTCGAAAAAGGGAAATTTTTTGACATAATTTTAGAAATCACTCACATTGTGCGCGTACAAACACACACACACAGAAATGCTGGTGTCATGAGGAAAAGAGAAAGCCCGAGAAACACCGAGCTAAGGGGTGGAGGGGAGGGGAGTCCTTTTGAAAAAGAGTATTAGAAGTGCTGATTTTGTGAAAAAAAGGGAAAATTTATAAAAGTAGAGAAAGCCCGTGCAATGCCAGGCCATGCAGCTAGTCTACATTATTAAAATCCGTACGTATCTGTCTATCTATGTCCGTCTATCTTCTCACGAACCGCACAACGCAGAAACTCGCCAAAGGTACCAAAAGATTGGGAATGATCCGAGGAAGCCCCGTTTTGATCATTTATATTCCGATATTGCAATTAGTTGAAAAGATATTATTTAAAAACATGAAAAACATTCAACTCAACTTTCGTCTTCATTGTTGTAACATCATTATTGTTATAAAAATGACGTAAGTTTTTGCGTCAAAAATCTATTTTCAGCCAAAAAGGCCTGGTCTTCATTGTTACAACAATGAAGTTCGTTTTTAATTAATATCTTTTCAAATAATTGTAACTTAAGAAATTAAATGATCAATCCTCGGATCATTTCCCATCTATTGGTATCTTCGGCGCGTTTACCGTTTCTTGCGGAGACAGCCTTACATAAATAGATACGCTTGTGTGTTTACGTATGAATTTAAGAATACGCATCCAAAAATAAGCAGTCGTTTCAATAACTAACTATATGAATTTTTTGATTCATTACTTAACAAAAATGGATATAAATTAATACTTTTTTATACAAAATTAAAGCTCCATTGCTTTTTATTAATTATTACTAATTTAAGTATTTAATGATAAACTCGTATATTCTTGTGAAAAAAAACTGGATTAGCTTTGTAAACCATTATTCGGAAATAAAAATTAGAATGAAAAAGAGGATCTCATCCAGGGGAAATACCCGTCTGACGTGGAAGAAACTTCGAAAAAGAGAATTTGAATGATTGCTATAGAAATCACACACCCGAAAGTGCTGACACTAAGAGGGGAAGGAGAAATATCCAAGGCAAAATAGCTACACTCTTGAGGAAGCCCGCGCAAAGCCGGGCCATTTAGCCATTATATTCCGATATTGCAATTAGTTTAAAAGATATTAATTAAAAATATTAAAAACATTCAACTCAATATTCACCTGCATTGTTGTAACAACGTTATTGCTATAAAAATGACATAAGTTGGTGTCAAAAAATCCATTTTCAGCCAAACTGGCCAAACCGTGTAAGAATTTTTTAATTCATTATTTAACAAAATTGAATATAAATTAATATTTTTTTTAAAAAAAATCAAAGCTGTATTGTTTTTTATTATTGAATAAGCCCTACACACACAACGCCATGATGAACAAAGGGAATAGAAAAAAAAAATGGAAAAAGCAAACTCTGATACAGAAAAGCCTTTCTGACAAAAAAAGAAGAGGAAGAAATTTCGGAAAAGGGAATTTAAATGACAAAAATATTGAAATCACTCACATCACGCATGACACAGACCAAGAGCTGCTGGAGTCCAGAGAGAAAGGGAAAATTTTCACGGGGATAAAGTTATATCCACGAAAAAAGGCCGTGCAACACTTGGCTAAATGGAGAGTAAATAGAACCGTACGAAGGGTTAAAGAGGTGGAAGAAACTTCGAAAAAGAGAATTTTAATGACATTAATACATAAATCAATGACACCAGGAAGTTCTGACTCTGAGAGGGAAAGGGAACATTTCCAAGGCGAAAATCTACGCACTTGAAGAAGCCCGTGCAACGCCGGGCCGTGCAGCTAGTGTAACATATTAATTATTCTGGATAAGATTTCTGTATACGCAGTCATCACATTCAATTCGGAAAAGAAGATTCTATTGGTGATATCTCGTTCCACACACTAATTCCTCTGGTTTTATTTAACATGAATTTAAACCAAGCATATTCCTAATAAATATGCTTTTTTGAACTATTTAATTACTTGTTTCTATCAAATCTTTTTAGAGATATAATCAAAGTTGCCATTAATTTTAAAAAAAATTGTTTGGAAAAATATTTTTTAAAGGTATAATTTGAAATCGTACAGATTTATGATAAAAATGATTTTAAAATCAATATAATTGTTAAGAAACACATACTCTTATGCTTAAAGTCTGCTATTTACTAATAAATCTTACATTCACTAGAGATAATTACGGAAAAAAAATATTACACAAAAACGAATGATAGAAATTCGGAACTCATTAAGAAACGAAAACAACACAAACTTATATTTACTAAAAGATAAATATTTTGATAGAGTATGAGTAATAGAAATTATATTATTTTAAGGCACAATAAAACTTATGAGAAATTGATTCCCATTACTTTTTCTAAAAGTTTTATTGTAAGTTAACTAATATACTGTTACGAATTTTGTGTAAATAGTGTAAATAATTTGTATTTGAGTGTTTAATGCCTTTATATTATTCTATGTTATATTTATTTCATGTCAAAAATGTGCTACTCACAAGCAATGCCGCCCCTTACGTTATAATGGCGATTCAATGAGAACTTGGCGAAATATTGGCGGTAGAGCCAAGTTGGTATCATTTTTGGCGACCATTTTGGCGAGTTCAGAACCCTCTGGAAACTCCTAGAAAGTAGTAGATCTCTCCACTAGTGTCACGTTCAATGACACGAGCTGTTATATTTCTGGAAGCTTCTGTCGCGCCTATAAAAAAAGATGCTCGCCAGGACGGCGAGGAGTCTGGGTTAAACCAGCGAGTAGTGAGGATGTTTTGACTAGCGATTAACTCGGCTGTGCTAGTGAATAATCTTTACTTACGTGTATTTTTAAACACTGTTATATTGTGTTTGATTGCTGTTGAAGGTGTGAAGACCTTTGGATATTTACTCTGTGAATATCGCTGCTGAATCCTGTATTTAAAAGATTGGATTTTTGAAAATAAATTCGCGCTTAATAAATCGCTCTTAAAGAATTGTTTATTTTCTTTGTAACTGTTTTGCATAAAATCCTCGAACCCTTGGATCACTGTAACAGTTTCGTGTCAGAAGCGGGGTTCTACCTGCGAATACCCAC
>BMAV01006023.1:85298-109474 GCA_019973955.1 Trichonephila inaurata madagascariensis
GTGTGTGTGTGTGTGTGTGTGATCAATAGTTGGACAAGTATTAGGAGGTGGAGTGCTCGAAGGGGGAATGTACGTGTCTCTAATCATAAAACCTGCTTTTACCGATACCATCACCTCGTCAATTTGAATTGAACTGTGGATCCGTTATCATGACTTGCACAACTGCACCGACTGAAAATGAGAAAAGTATACTCTGAAACTTTGTGTTTTGGGTCGTAGTTTTTGTGCGTAAATTGACGCATAAAGTTCTGGAACAGTCTGAATGGGATGTGTATGGTTTCCTGTCATACAGCCCCGACATACCACCAAGTTTAATTCTACTCCGTGGTCCATCTCGCCTCATTGTTTTCGAAAAAAGAACATATAGCTCGCCCCTTTGTAATCTATTTTCTACTATCCGCGAATCTCCTACTAATACTCTTTGGTAAAATTATTCTTTTTGACTTTAAGTTCCATTGAAAACCTTTCTCGGGGAAGAATACGAGATTTGGGCAAATGAGTACTTCTAGAGTACGTGATGATGGTCGATAGGTGGCGGTTAAAAGTTGAGATTGAATTGTGAACAAGAGAGATAAGGCCGGAGGTCCCATAGTAAAGCAAGATATCTAAAGATAATTCAACGTAGGAGTCCAGTTTCAGTTAAGTACTTTTATTTATATGTTAGTTGAATAATGCCAATGCGATTGCTCTTCCAGGTTTATTATTGAGTGCATTCAGGTGGTTGATTAAGTAAAAGTAGTATTAATAAAATTGCGTTAAAGTTACTATGGCTGATCTTTGCTTGAACCCCAAGCACACTAACAACGCCAGAGTTGTTACACCTTAATACGACAAATATCTGAATTTTCATGGAGATTAAGTAAAAACATAACTATGATAGTAATTAACTTTTGATAAAAATTAATTTATCTGTATTTTTCCTTTTTTTTATGGTTTATTGAAGTTTGGTAAAAACGTCCCAGTGTAAAATAATATTTATAAAAATTTCGAATGAGCACAGTCATAAACTCTAAAAACACATATAACACACTTTCAGACAAATATCATTCTTATTTTAAAATTATCTTTTAATGATATAATAACTATTTATTCATAATTATTGCTACAAATTCCCATCTTAATCAATGTATGTTGTGGTTTTTTAATACGATTTTATACGTTTCACTTGTATGTAACGGAATCCTTGAACTCGATTTTTACCCACTTTAAAAGGCCAGATTATTTAGAAATTTTGCACACTTGTCAAGAACCAATGACAATGCAATAATTTTATAATTTTGTTCCATTGTCCTGATCAGGTTCTTCAGGAAAAGTGGTTTTCAGATTTTATGACTTATTGCATATACCATTTTCAGATTTGGCGACTAATTCTAGATTTAGTGACTAAAAGATTAAGATGCACCTATAAAAGTTAATAAGCTCTTGTGGTTAATACAAATAAAACAAAATGTTTTCTTTATGTGAGAAAGGGAAGGGTGGGTGCTTCAGCAATTTTTTACCATTTTATAAACAATTGTCTAGTTTACCTGAAAATAGAAATAAAAAAAATATTCGTGCATGAGAAAAAAAATAATAATTTATGCTCTAACTGCTAAATATTTTTTTTATTTTTACAAAGCAATACGTTTAGAAATGATGATACGAATTAACATTATACGTTACGTTTAAAAAGCGTTAATACGATTAACAAACATTTAATATTTCTTCTTAGCACCTTTTTATTAATTTGACCTGTATCTATAGAGACGGGATCTTTAAAATATAACAATATGGGACTCATCCGAGGCCCCGTAAGCGGAGAGAATAAATACCATTCAGACCCGTTAATTAATATCTATTGAAGAGCAAGACTAATTCTAGCACAGCCACATAATTCCCCCTCCAAATATCAAACTCAAGGATAAATTCAACAATGAATAAATAATAGTTTAAATAATTAAAAAAAATACGCTTTTAGATCGAACTAAAAAATGAAAAATAAGTTATAGTTTTAAAAAAAACTAAAAAACACACTTTTATAGTAAATCGAACTAAAAAAGTGAAAAGATAATTCTTAATAAAAGAATAAAATGATTAACGAGAAAATTAATTGTTATTGGAGTAAAAACGTGGGGTGCTTTGTACTACATTTATACACTAACTCAGCATTTTGGAATAGAACCAGTAAGAAATTTTAACAATTATTATAGAACACCCTACGCTTTTACCTCAGTGACATTAATTTTCTCATAAATCATTTCATTCTTATATTAAGAGTTATTTTTTCAATTCCTACTATTAGCTCACAATATCTATATATTTATTTATATATTTATTTATTTATCTGGGTGGAATTTTCAATCGTTATAATAAAATACATTTTAAAGCGCTCAATTGAGCTGAAATTTTATATATAGATTTATTTTGGATGACAATATAATAATATAAAAATAATTGATAAAAATTAATTGATTAAAACTAATTATTTAAAGAATTACAAATACAACCACGTTGGCATCATTTTTGGTGACTTAGCGACTCTTTTGGCGACTTGTGTCAAAACTTGAAAAGGTTTTTTTCTCACGTGTTTAAGTGTTCAGTTGAACTGAAATTTATATTGGAGGACAATACAATAATATAATAATAATTAATAAAAATTAATTGATTAAAACTAATTATTTAAAGAATTACAAATACAACCACGTTGGTATCATTTTTGGCGACTTGTGTCAAAACTTGAAAAGGTTTTCTTTTTCACGTGTTAAAGTATTCATTTGAACTAAAATTTTATATACCCGATTGTTTTGGATGACAATGCGATACTTTAATGATAATTAATAAAAAATTAATGACCACTTAATGTTATGATTCTGTCATATGTATATACATATTTATATTAATTGTAACTATTTAATAAAAAGTAGCTAAAATAAAATTTTTCTTTGTTGATCTAAGTAGGAATTGATTTAAAAAAAAATTTTTATATTACTTGTTTACTTTTAGTTCGATTTACTATAAAAGCGTATATTTTATTTTTTTTAAACTATAATTTTTATCTCGCTATATAAAGTAACAAGTAAAGATGAAAGATGAAAGTTTGGTATCAAGAATATATTTTATTACACTCTTACTCTAGGTTCAACAAATTAAAATATTCTCAAAAGTGTTACTGCCTAAGACTTTTATGGTAGCACTAAATGGGCCTTAACTAATCAAAATATTTAGAAAAGGAAATAATGCATATTCATGATGTGAAATGTGCACTTCCGTGAAATTGCACTTAAACTGTCACAGCCCTTCTTTGGAAATGCAGAGGGAGGATAAAATTTAAGAAATCTTTGTTGTGGATATTGTGGGATTTGTATTTGACACATCTAACGAATAACTTTTCCTTAATTTAACTGGTAAGAAAAGCTTTATTTGTTGAAACGTAAACTGTCAGGTGTCAGCTAGAAGGAAATTGGATTTCAGAGAGCTTTCTAAATGCTCGGAATTCTATGAAACTAATTGAAACCATTTATTTCAATAAATTATATTTTCATGGTATTTAACTTTTATAATTATTACTAATTTTAAGGTAATTATTTCTTTAGCTATTTTTAATGTTTTGGTGATTAAACAATTTCTATCAACTGTTATAACTTTTGTTTTGATTATTGTTTTATATCAATGCTTTAAATGATAAAATTGCTCTAATGCAATCTAAAATAATTTTACTTTGCGCTTACTTAATGAATATTTTTCCATTCTATTAAATAAATGTTATTAAAATTACTTACTTTGTAAAAATTATGTGATAGGAATTGTGAGTGATTAATTAAAAAATTTAATCATTTTTATTTCTATACCATACATATTCTTTACGTATAAAATTCTGATGAAATTTATTTCACTTAAAAATTTCTGTTAACTTGACACATCACTTACGTAAGTAAATACAAAATTTTTTTCTTATTGGTAGTTTTTTTAAAAAAAAACAATTAATGATTTAAAATGCAGTTTCAATCAAAGCTTGTATTAATATTAATAAAGAAAAGCTTATACTCACATTTATAATGATTTTGAAAGAAAAAAATAGCTTTATGATTTTAAACCTAAAAAGAGGTTAGTTATTTTTTCATTTATAAAAGCACTCAAAAACATAACTTTATAGATATATTCATTAGAACTTGTATGTAGTTTTTAGAAGAAAAAATTGCTTTTACGTGACAGAAAGATGTAGAAAGAATAAAATCGAGAGTCATTAGATTTTTTTTTACAGTATTTTTACACCAGATCTGTTTGAAATATTTTTTCGTGAGAACTAGCTGTTTCTATCCAATTTTTCAGTACTTCTTGACACCTGTTTTTTGCTTTATTCCATTTACAGCAATAATACTTTTTTTTAGATTTTAAAGTAACTTCACGAAAAGATGTCAGGATTAAAAATTGATATTCAAGTACCATTCAGTTCAAGACAATATTGTTTCTATTTTATTCTATTTAATAATTTATTATTAACTTATGTACAAACGAGCACCTATTATTTTTTTATTTGTTATTTTAACTCAACTCGTTTTAAAAATATAAGTCCCACATTTTGAGCTGCATAAATATGATTGGGAAAAATAACCATTATTTATCATATTTTATTATTATTTTCATGCAAGTAATTATCATCAAATTAAATTTTACAAATAAAGTTTTTTTCTGGTTGGGGGATAACGTTTTTGTTTCTTAATTTATTTCTTATGCTTACAGTCGTCACTTTTTTTTTTGTGTCATGGAATTTTATAGTACTGTAATTTTTTTATCTTAATTTTAGTGTGAAGAAATCATAAAGATTCACCTCATTAAATAGCAACTAATCAGCCTTCATAATCCCCTAGAAATGATCTACATTACATAAACATCTAGAATTTATATGAAAAATATGTCAACTAAATAAAGTTATTAATGTTTTTGTTTGATAACGCCAAGGCAAAATCTTCACATTTTATCGCTAATAATTAAAACTCTAAGTAAAAAAATTAGACTTCTGAAATATCTCTGTAACTCAAATCTTCACATTTGCTGCAATCTAGACAAGTCAGTGTATAATACATTAATAATGCCGAATATGTTTGAAAGTTTAAATGCAAGAGGAAAAATTCTCAACTTGTAAGCTTTCTTCACTGAACCGCAACATTCGAATGGTTCTCAAAATCATAATATATAGTAATAATTGTAGTTATCACTAACAATTTTCTGATATATTAATGCTAGAAAATAGTAGTGACCGCAGTAATCAAGTGACTATGGATGTGAAATGGAAATTGGCGCTATTTCTAATGAGTGGCGGGTTGTGGAATTCTGATGCTATCAAAGATCTGCCCAGTGGAGAAGATGATGCACACCAAATCTGTGGATACTCAAAGTCGTCATGTTGGCGTGATATGGGAGTTTGGGAAATGGGATGCCAACTGAGGTATCATCATGTACAATTGACTAATATCCCTCATGTTCCATCAGCTGGCCATGTTTTTTAACAATAAAACAAACAAGAAAATATAGGGTTGTACAGAAAGTAATTTTTTTCCAGACAGAGGATTTAATTGTATTTTTTCATACACAACACTTCACACTTAAGGTGTCCGACTACGTTCGGAACCGTGATTTTGCAAAAGAGTATAAATGGATAGTATTTATGATATTTAGTGTCACTTAGATTAGGAAATGTATATAATTTTGTTTTAAGAATAGTATTACAATAAAAAAATTATTTAAGTGCAATATTTTGACAAAAAATGAACATAGAATGACCCATTTTCAAAATATTCTCCTCTTGTGAAAAATGCTTCTATTATAATAATAATATTTTGCCCGTATATAGCTCAGACCTCTGTACAGAGGCTGAACTAGAATTTTTAAAATATATAACTTAGAAGTGGGTTTATCTATGTTTTATGACAACAGAGGGGAAAACCCGATAATTATTTTAATGGGTTGTAAGTCTGAAAATAATGTGAATTTTTCAAAAAAATAGTTCAGACTCTCTGGAGAAGTCTTTACTTTATAAAAGCACACACACACACACAAAATATTATTATTTTAGAAGCATTTTTATAAAAGGAGAATATTTTGAAAGAAGGTTATTCTAAGTTAATTTTTTGCCGTAATATTGTATTTAAATAATTTTTTTTGTCAAAATGTCCTTAAAACAATTTTATACATGTATTCTAATCTAAGTGACACTAAATATCATGAAAATTATCCATTTATACGCTTTTTTAAAATCATGGTTCCGAACGTAATCGGATACCTTAAGCCGCATAATCATTATACGTTAAGAGAGCTGATATACAAAGGCTTGATTGTGAAAAAGTCCAATTGATTATACGCAGTAGTTTTTGGTTGGTGACCTTTCAAATTTGGAGAGTGAATAAAAGCATTTTCGGCATATTTTGCTTTTTTACAATCGAAAAAAGCAACATAGTAAGAGCCTGTTCAAGCAAGAACAGAATTAGCCGATGTGTATGGAGAAGATCTATTGATATTAAGTCAGTGCCAAAACTAGTTTGCAAAACTTCTATGTGGCAATTTTGATGTTGAAGATGCGCCACGTTCTGGGAAGTCATTTGAGGCTGATAACGAAACAATAAAGGCATTAATTGTGGTAAACCGTCAAGTAACAAATCTTTAAATCGCTGAGAAGTTCAATTTATCGAACTCAACTCTTCATGACTACTTGAAAGGGCTAGGTGTAACCTCAAAGCTCGACATATGGGTTCCTCATGTTCTCCTGGAAAGAATTTTGTTCGAATTTTGAGACACATCATCATTGGGAACGAGAAATGGGTCATCTACAACAATGTCAAACGTAAGAGATCATGGAGTTAAAAAAAGATGAAAGCATTTCGAAAGCCAATATTCACCAAAAAAAATGTTTATTCCATCTGTTTAATGATATTTCAAAAGAATCTTTTTTTTTAGCTTTGACCGGACAACACAGCAATTAATTATGAAGTGTATTGTCATAAGATGGAAAACTGAAGTATTCACTTAAGCAAAAAAAGCCAGGATCGATTAACAGAAAAGGTGTGCTCCACCAAGATAATGCGAGACCTCATACAAGTTTGGTAGCTCACCAAAAGCTTTTACAACTTGAATGGAATATACTGCCACACCCATCATATTCTCTAGATTTGGCACCTTCTGATTAATATTTGTTTTAGTCACTACAAAATTTTTAGACTAAAATCTTTACTTCAAATGAGGAGGTCAAAAATCATCTGGATCAGTTTTTTGCCAGCAAAGAACAAAAATTTTATGAGTGTGAAACCATGCGACTGACAGAAAGATTACAAAAGGTATTGGACCAGAATGGGAAATATATAATTTAATTAAATATATATATATATTCGCTGTATGAAAATTGTCACAAAAAAATTACTCTCCGAACAATCCAATAATGTGACTTTCAAATTTGAGTAAATTCTCGTTACCAACGTATGGGTATGAGGGCACGTGAGCTCCTTAAGTTGATGGATAGATATGTGTTAGCCTTACGGGGTTTATTGCATCACAAAAATTTTGTTAGGGGGAATTAACATCATTCTGAAGCAGCATGAGAGCCATTGGTGACAACCTATGTAATTCTTTGACCTTGGTCAAGTGATAATGATGAAATCTGATCGTAGACATCTTTCTTAATTTCTGCTTTGCACCATGAAAGGACTTAGAAGCCATTTATTATGAACCAACCCTTTCCATCATTCTATAAGATAGTCTTTTTGAGGAATCAAATTTATAATTGGATATGGCAGATTAGAAACCCTCAACTGCACACCACTTTTTAAATTGACCACAACGGATTTAATGTTCATCAGCCCCTTTGCACGGAACTTCTATCAGGAGATAGATCCCAAGATTAGCTTAATTCTCAACATATACCCATAAAGTTGGTGATATTTTACCACTAATTAACACCAGAAACTTTAATTTTTACATTAGTTTACATAAGAGATAATTCATAAATTATTTTAAAAATAAAATTATGTTACTTTACTAATAAGTTTATAACTTTCCGTTCAAAAAGAATATAAATGATAATACGTCCTTATCCTTCCTTCTAGTGTCTGAGTCATGGAAATATATATATATAAGAAAATTAAATTCAGCCTGCGTTTTACATAAGTTCTATTCAGTAAAAATAATAATTTAAAATCATCAAGTAAAGTCACATCAAGTTATGGATCAGTAGTTTATGATTTCTTAAGCAAATTTTTAGAATTAGGTAATTCACCATATAAAATAAATACAATTTAAATTTTAATAATATGAACTAAGCAAAGAATTACATTTATAATTTGAAGACAGATTACAAAACATAATTAACCTCTTAGAAAAAATATAATTATAAAAAGACATTCTTCTGATATTTGTAATGAAGTCGATATCGAACCTTCTACCGTTCTTCGCTAGAGGTTATGAATCCTTAAAACCAGGGTGTTGGTGAAAAATCAATAGCAACACGCTTTCTGCTGACATTTCGCGATATTAATGACCTAAGACATGCTTGATGTAATATTCGGGAGGCACGATCGTAAAAATAAGCACCATGAAAATGATGGGATTTATATTCCAGGTTAATATCATAGAAAGACACGCATTCTTTTTTTTTATTGTATGAGAGATAAACATTTATTTTAAGAGCTTGTGAAATGTTTCATAAACTGAGAAATATGAAAGCGTTTATCTAAACTAGATCGTTAGTAACATTTCATTTTAATTGAATGATGTTAAAAAAGAATGGATTCCAGATATAATCTTGGTTAAATACTTTATAAAGTATTAATGAGTTGCGATTGCTAAATTATATATCGAAAGAATTACTTGAAATGTTTTTTTCTGCTTACTCTATTTTTAGAAGTAATTAATAAATTTTAAGTAAATAAGTAATTTTAAGAATAATTATTTTTAATTATTATTATTTAATGATAAATTTTCTTTTATTATTCATTTCTATCAGTTTCTTCATTGAGAAACATTTTTCTCTCTGGAATTTCGTCTTACTTAAGATTTTGTCAATCTTAAGTATATCTTAGCCTTTTTATTTATCAAACAGTATTCTATGTTAATTGTTATTTTAAGATATTTATAAAAAAAATCTTAGCAAAATATCATCATGATAATAATCTTTCTGTTTAAATACTATTATTTTGTTGTACTTTAATAACAAAGGAAATTTTTAATCTTTTTCAAAGCTCACTAAAAATAGGACTAGATCATTAAAAACTATCTATGTGATTTCAGAATTAAATTAGATTTGCTTATATATTACTAAAATACATATAAGATTTAATTGCTTACCTAAAAATAATAGTAACAATAAGTTTGTAAACAATTTGTAATCAATATAGGTAATTTAAATTCTTATTTTGATAAGACTATCATAACATCTTTCAAAGAAGAGTTTTGACTGCTAAGTGAAATAGAAAATTCTGGTAAAGTGCATAATATAGTCTTGTTATTTTTTACTTTGTCAACATAAATATATGAAATGCGAGATAAGGCCATTTTACAATAAAAGTGAGTATTACTAAAAATTTTTCCATTAACATACAAAAGGAGTATTGTTTCCTACAGCAAATATGTATTTAAGTTAGTTTTAGAAGGATTTATTACTTAAATTACAAAATATCAATCATAATTAATAACAAAATGACAAAATGGGGACTTAGAGAATTTCTTATTTTGCACATTAATGTTACAAAGCAGAATGTGGGCCCATATAACAGAAAATAGATTTTTTATTTATGTACCAAGAAGGAGCAGGTATAAACTAGACTTTTCTTTAAAGGATCCGTTATGAGTTATTATTTTAAGAAATTACATCAATGCTGATTTCTATATATTCTCCCTTAAAATCTACACATTTTTTCTAATGTAATGGGATGATAATAGCATATGAATTATTCTATTTCTTCTTCCAATGAAACTCTTTTTCCTCCCAACACTTTTCTGTGGTATCCAAACAAATGGCAATCTGATGATGTCAAGTCTGGACTATACGGAGGGTGTTCGAATACTTTTTGGTGAAGTTTCTTTATTTAGGGGTTCTGGGAACATTTTCAACCAAAAAGTAGAAAACATTCTAAAATTTTGTCACAAAAAGTTCAATGTAACAAATTTTGTCAGTATGTTGCGTTTAAAAAATCATTTCGTTTTTAATGGGACTACAGATGGGCTTTTCTAAGTTTTGTTGTGTTTTGTGAGAATGGAATAGCAGGGACAAGAAAAATCATTTTATCAAGAAGAAATGCAAACGCAACTTCCATACGCATGGACAAAAAAAAATTACCATTCTTCAATGATTAATTTTGATATAATTCTCTCATCCCCCCCTTCATAAAAAGTTATGAATTTTTAAAAATTTATGAAGGTGATGGTTAAAAATGATTCTGGATTTCATTATTTAAAGAAGGGATTCGCTTATGTTAGTGGTTCTAAGGTGAAAGAATTGTGTGACTCAACAAATAAGATAATGAAATAAAGGAATAACAAGAAAATGACCAGTTATAAACTATATCCCACTTATTTAAAAATTAAATTATATTTATTTTTTCTGTTAAGAGGAGTAGTCCCACAGAAAAAAAAATATACTCTTAAGAAAATTATTTACTTGCAATTTCCTTTTCGCGACATAATCACAGAAAAAACTTTTCATGACGAATAGAAAAGTTACTAATCATCACTATTTCCTTAAGTGTGGAAAAATTTAACTCTCACAAAATATTGCTTCAAGTGAAATTTCCTTTAGTATAATAACATTTTCAAATGGCGAAATAAATTCAAAATACTGTGATAAGAATTTCCAAAAATATTTTGCATTCAGATTTTCTAAAGAGCTATAGGAGGATGGAGAACGATACAAACAAACCCATAAATCAAAGATGAATGCATTTTGAAGAAATAAAAATTTCTGCTCAAGAAACAATTCCTCTTTTTGTAACAGATGTCCTAAAAATTTGGTTAGTACTTTTTGTAAAAAAAGTTAGTTTGTAAATTGATTTATTAAACCATTATAATTTAAAGCCAAATGGATTATAAAATAATTAATTTTTAATTAATGAACCTTTTTTATAGTTCGATTCATATGAAATGTAGAGAACAAAAAAGAGGGTAAAAACTGATTTTAAATCAATAGAATCTTCCCTTACTCAAACAAGGGAAGTTTAAAAATATTCCTTTTTAACGTTTCGTATTAAACTTCAAAAATATGCAAAAATATTATTAGAAATGCTATTCATTCGTCTGAAAAAATATACATGAATTTTAAAGGAAAGCAAGAAAATTCAATTTTAGTGTATCATCACTTTAGAGAAAAACATTCAAAATTAATAAGTTAATTATGATTGTATAATCCCATAACGAGTTTTAAATATATATATATATTGAAATTTAAAAAGATAAAACAATAAAAAGATAAAATAAGGACTTTCATTTGAAATATATTCTAATTTTAACAAAATAAATTTCCTTTTTTTCACGAACCTCCTAATTTGTAACTGGTTTTATTTGGCCCTGCTGGGCCTTTATCTCCTTCCTGTCCGAGAGTGTTGAAGACAGCATGAAATGTGTGTGTGATTAAATTACCCATGAGTAGTTTAAAGTAAGTAAAGATAAAAGAAATTAAGTTTAAATAAATTAATTGAAATAAAAATATTTAACAATATATTTCAAATTTTATTTTCAGGAAATAAGATTTAAAAAAAAAACAGGCATTCCAAAGCTATAAAATGTTAAAGCTGGATCAGAGAAGCAGCGAATCAAGAAATTTCTCTCCGACAATGGGAGCTGAAGTAGGTTTGTCTGTCCGACCAATGGGGTAGCAGCTATTCATGATAGTGTTTCTGAGCCATTACAGTTTCTCAACGATAAGAAGAGTGGCAAGAGGGGGAAAACTTGCTCCCTTCAGCCAGAGGTGAGAGGAAACATTCTGATTGGTAGTTGGCTTAAGTGGATGGCTTCGGCACCGGAGAGGTACCTAATATTGCTAAAGATAAATCATGTGTGTCTTAAAAAAATTACCAGTTTTTCCTGTAATATCTTAAATGTTAATAAAATAAAATTTTGAGGGGAATATTGTATTTTGAGATTTTAGGTTTTCACAATGTTTCAGAAAATCTCAGCAATGAGTGACCAAGATAAATCTGAATACATGGTTTATTCTCTCGCGGATTAATTTTAATTGAATTATATCTATAACACTTTGATTACACAATTAAACAAGTCGTTGACGAATTCTTTCTTAACGCTGCTAACAAGTGGTTTGTCAAAGAAGCGGGTAGCGCAGAACTTACGTTCCTGACTGACGAAGGGGGTTTGATAGATCTCTATTTCATTTTTACTGGCTCTCCCCCTCGGAGATTCTTTTTCATATCAAAAAGTTTAAAATTAAAAAATCTCCAGGAAGAGATGGTATCATAAATAAAATGCTAAAAAATCACCTCCTTTATCAATTATTAAAATTACAAACATTATTAATGATATTCTAAATATTAATTACTTTCCGAGTTCCTGGAAAACTGCATCAGTTGTTCCTATTTTAAAACCTGGTAAGGACCCTTGTCGATCTCTCTACTACCATTTCTCATTAAACTGGAGTAAAAAATCATCCTTAGTAGATTAAATGACCATCTTAATAAAAATCAAATTCTAATTCTGGGACAGCACGACTTACAGCCACAGCTCTCCACCACCCACCAGTTACTCAGAACAGTAGAGTATAATAAATCTGGCCACGAAAAGAAAATGTACACAGGTTCAATATTTCTAGACTTACAAAAAGCATTTGACCGCATCTGGCACACAGGTCTTACCTATAAACTAATTCAATGCAAAGTATCAACACCATTAATTATCCTGTTAATTACTTCCTCTGTGATAAAACTTTTTTCGGTCAAAATTAATAACACCTTCTCAAATACCAGAACAATTTCTCCTGGGATCCCACAAGGGTCACTTCTTTCTCCCATGCTCTTCAACATCTATATCAACGATATTCGAGCACCAATAACACTGACATTTGCATGTATTCTGTCGACGACACATCTATACTTTTGTCAACACAAAGAACCAGCCATCATCTCATATATGATCACAGGATACCTAACACACTGGAATGGGCACAGTAGGCCTTGGCCCTCATGGGTTGTTGCAACACTCAGTTTGAGTTTCATACCTTACACAGTTTGACCACTTGTTTATCAAGTGGAAAATGGCCATCAACACGTCAAAAACAGAAGCCGTATTTTTCGCTCGATTAAAAAAAAACGCCAGATATTTATATTAGACAGAATAGAATCCCCTAGTCTCTCTCTATCTCTCTCTCTCTCTCTCTCTCTAATCAAGCTTGTTTCCTAGGAATTATCCTTGGTAAAACTCAAACTTTCAAGCAACACTTTTTTTTTGTTGAACTTTTATTAGAGAAAAAATTTTTTTAAAAAAAAAGCCCGGAATAAACTTTACCTTTTAATTTCCAGAAAATTAAAATTAAGTAATAGAAATAAAATGCTTATCCCCTAAACTGATCCTGACGTACGCCTCCCCTGTTTAGGAACATGCAGCAAAGACCCATGTTAATTATTTAGAAAGGGCTCAAAACTTAACTGTCAGGCAAATTCTTAACGCTTGCTGGTTCCTGATGAATGTAGAGTTTAGAGCCGCAAGTAAAATACCCACAGACAAAGATTAGACAAAAGATCAGGAGAAGTGCTATCAATTTCTTTAATAAAACTGATAACTCTGAAAATAAATCGATTCAACAGCATCGAAAAATATACTCCTGATCTTATTTTCCACACACTCAGATTAATCCTAATTGATTCTGTTTTTGTTTAATTCCTAAATATGTCCTCTTTTATCTATAACATTTTTTTTTACTTTATTCTTAAATTCTCTCCATTTACTCCAATGATTGGTTGAGCTTCTCACCTAAACTTAAATGCAAAAATAGTTGACCTGTCTGATCAACCATTCACAAAAAAAAGCTCCACTCGAAACCAACTCATTTTATTTTTTTACATCTAAATATTTTCTCTATTTAACTCGGTGATGATGATGAGTTTGGTGTTTTATGGCCCAAGAGCCAGTTTTGGCTATACTGCGCCAAACATTCATAGGTCTGTGGTCTGGACGGGAAAAGAAGAAAAAGCGAAATTGGATGACAAGATGGAGGGTCGAAAATAGAGAAGGATCACTGGGGTACCCCGGGGTCGTGACACCCGTGTTTACCAAAGATAGTAAACCCCTTGGGAAAAGGAAAAGTTCACTAGGGTACCTCGGTATTGTGACACCCGTACCCACCTAAAGGAGGTGAGCCCCTGAGGGGGCTATTTAACTCGGAGTCCATTGCAGCAACCAGATTGGCTGGGCTTCGCCCCGAGTACTCTCATCACGAAAACTTTTTCTAAGTCAAGATATTTTCATCAATTTTTATCTTTATTTTATTATATGTCTGTAAATTTATTCATATCAAAGTACAGTCGAACCTCTATAAAACTTACCTCTATATTGCGAATTTTTCTATCTAGCGAACTTTTTCCTAGAACCTTGAACATTTCACGATTTTCTTCGTAAAATAACCACTCTATAGCGAAGTGCATTTTCTATATAACGAACTTTTTCTTTTGTGATTCATTTTTTTTTCTCCCTATTGTTAAAGTATTTCTGAACATTTCAAGTTATTATCTCTAACACATTTTATGGTGGTCATAAATCTTGAACTGGTTTTATTAAATCCTAACTCGCCGAGAGCAATAGAGTTCTGGACATTTCATACAAGAAGTGCAACCTTTAACCCCCATTGTCCAGTTCACTAGAAACATCTTCGATATCCCCTTTCACACTGAGTGGAGCTGTTCCGTGTCCATGTGTTCTAGAAAAAATAATGTATGTTTAATCTTACTTGTATGTTTTAAATTAGAAAATGTCCTTAAAATTCATTAATTTTAATAAAAAATTATTGTCTCTAAATATTGAAAATACAGTGATACATTCAACATTGTTTTTTCTTGTTTTCCTTGTAGCTTTCCTTTTTTTCCCTTTTTTTGATGGGTAAGATATATAAAATAAACATATATTAATTTTAAAAAATGTGTGAATAATTACTTTCTTTAATATACAGCGCGTTTATGAATTTAAAATTTGTTTTATGTGGTTTATAAAGTATATTAAAAAATGAACCTCTGTATAACGAATTTTCCATATAACGAACTTTTTTCTGGGATTTAGCGACTTCGTTATGTAAAGGTCCGACTGTAATTTTTTCTTTTAATTAAAATTGATTAAAAGAAAAATAACAGTCGGATAAGTAGTTAGTTTTTTATTTTAAATTTATATATTATTTATTAAAAAGGGCAATTTGAAAAAGTTTTGATGTCATCTAAAATGTAGAGAAAGGAGATAAAGACTCAGAAGAATTAAATGCTCCCACCCCACCAAACTACAAAATACAACTATGCTTCATATATTAAAAAAGTTAAAAATTTTAAGCTAGGAAATTAGTAAAAGTTTTTTTTACATACAGACCTTAAATTTTGTTATACAGTTTTTAACTAAAATGAAGAATTTTTGTTAAGGTAAGCCATTTTTCATTCGACATAAATCACATGAATTGTCTTAAGGAATTCAAAGCTAATTAATTTTAGAAAAAGTTTAAATTTTTAGTATTTTTAATAAAATTTAAAAAAGTCCCCTTCTTTTATTTTGCATTCTATAATGAGCATTTGTTTTATTTTTAGTAAAAGAAAAACCATACGTGATCTATTTTTTTAATCTCTAATGCTTTAAACAAGTATTAAAAAGATATTTTTAAAAGTTTCTAGAAAATAGTTCCGGTATGAAAAATGAAGTTCCTTTTATCTCATCACCTATTATTAAACTTACCTTCAACTTCAGCTTTAATTAACCATTATTAAAGTTTTTTTAAATATTTTAATCACCATTTAAAAAAAAGAATGATACAAAATGTGTTTGATGGCTTTCAGATAATTTTGCAAATAATGGTATGAAAAAAAACTTTAAAAATGTCGGGAATTGGCTGCTAAAGGCATTACAAAGAAACTAGAAAACTATTAAGGCTTCTATTTATTCTCAACTAGCTTACATTTCAGAAATTTGTTAATAATAATATTCTTTATATGTAATAAAAATTCATTGATTGGCTGATGTAGCATCTATTTCATGAAAAAAAATTGGGATTTCTACTAAGAAAATGTTTTCAAAAGAAAAACATAAAATAGATCTATCGATGCAACTCTTTAAGCCTAACACATTGAATAACGTAACTCTGAATAAATGTAAAAAGTAATTTTATCCTAAATATTCCTTTAATTTACAGCATATTGTTCTTGTACTCATTTTCTAAAGTACTAGATTCTTTTTGTACCGTAAATTGCTTACTGTACTTTTCATATTTCAAAAAAGTATCTTAAATTATATTTAAAATATTTCTTATTAAGATCAAAGATGCTTACAAAATTATAACAAAACGTCATATCAGCAATTCTACAATTTTCTTACGACTATTTTTTGAGGATGAAAGTTTTGAGAGTCAATGCATTATCCATCTTTATTTTTCACACAAAAAAAAGATTTCGTAAAAGCCACATAAATATTAATTCTTAAAATTTTAGTATTTAGTAATACACACACACAAACTTTTCGATATTTATTTCATATCGTGATCTTCACACAAGAGATTTGCTTTAGTTTTCATATCGTGATCTTCACACAAGAGATTTGTTTCAGTTTTCATATCGTGATCTACATACAAGATTGAGAGAGAAAGATATTTGTGTCCAAGAGAATATTATTCAACTGAAGATATAACGCTAAAGATAAAGCAGTAGAATGAATTTCTCGTCATTGAAGGGCAGCCGCTCTACTCGAGTAGTCAGGTCACGAACTTGAAATCGTCAATATTCAAATCAAGCCATAGGTTAAAATTCTAATTCCACATAAGACTCGCCATGCTGTATAATGGGACTTCGGCTCATTAAATAGGATTTTCAATAGTTCTGCTCAATAATTGGTAATACCTCACGGGAGGACTTTAAAGCCAGGAAGTTAGGAGGTTGAGAAGCCAGCTTGGATGTTGTTACAATTATTTGATTATATTTCAGAATTATGAGATCCATTGCTAATAGCTTCATACATATCTTCCAGTTAGAAAAGTGATTCTCAACCTTTTTTTTGTTGTGGTGCACTTTTAACAATTTTAAAATTTGATGGCACACTAACAATAAAGTAAGTTTAAAAGAATTTACTCATCTGTAATTCACTATATGTAAAATAGTTTATGATAATAATTTTCACTGTTAAATAAAATAATATGCACGGAAAAGACAGCAAAATATTCAGAAAGTAATTAATTACAAATGAATTATAAGAATGCATTTAAGGCAAAGTTTGAGTTTGATGATTTTTAAAAATTTCGTTTATATGTGGACATAAAAATGATATTGCCGCTCTTATTTCATTATCTACACTTAAAAGTCTCAATATTTTTTTTTCTTTTTATATTTATTAATGCTGCACATTTGAATTCACACAAATAAGATACAGATAATAGTAACAATATTTTTAAAGTTTTTTTTTTTTTGTTATTATGTGATAATAGCCTCTAATTTTAATCCAAAATGAATTAATTAACTCTTCCGAATGTTTTTAAATTAAATCTCGATCAGTATAGAGCAAATTTAGTTATTCGTTCATTCAAAATTAATTCATATACAGATGTATCCGTTATCACAGTGTTTCTCAAACTTTCAATACGTGCGACCCAATTTTCAATCATAATTTTCATCGCCCCCCCCCGCCATACAATAACAATGAATTGATTTCAAAACGTACTTTGATACTAAAGCTACAATATGACTTTAATTATTAATTGTACAAATTATCAAGATAGGTAATAAATTTTGTGTATAATTTTGTATATGGAAAGCCCATGGGAGTCGGTAGTAATTATTAATCTTGTTCTTAACAAAGTACTGATAAATTAATTATCAAATACATTGTGCAGTACAGATACATTTATAAGTATAGATTATATCAATGTATTTTACTTTTATTATGTCAGAATATATTTTGTTTTTATTCCATTAAGTAAATTTGCAATTTTTTTAATCTTTTATTTTCGACGTTTCATATGCTTGTAAGGTTATCACGCTCCTCAAGGGGGGCGCACCCCACAGTTTGAGAAACGCTGCGTTATCACAAATGGATTACCTATCAAATTTTTTTATACCTAAATTTGTGAAGCAATGAATAACTCTCTTTTCTAGTGTCAAATGGTCAATAACAGTTTTATGAATGGTTTATTTCTATAAAAAGACCGAATGAGATTCGATTCCGGAATGTTTAGTTTTTTTCTTAGAGTATAATTAATAATTTTTAAAAAATTTAGCGGCACACAAAAGTGCCGCAGCATAGTAGTATAGAATCACAGAGTTAAAACACTAGCTTAAATTCACCGCACTTCTTCTCATGTAAGTTAATATACCGTTAATACCGTAAAGAAAAATTAAAATTAAAATAGTTTGGATTCGGAATTTAGTTTTGTTAAAAATGTTTTTAGAAAATTCCACTAATTATACCCAAATGGTATATTTAATTATTTTTCATTTCTTTTCAGCTCAAAGGGGATAAGCTAATTATTTTGTCTTTCCTGTGGGGAAAAATTTTTTTTTCTAATTAGTTTTCTTGATAAAGTATTTGTTTGAAATATATATATTAAATAAAAAAATTCTAATTTACTTGTGAGGTGTTAAAAATTGAATTAGATGCAATGTAAATAAAGCAGAAAAGGAATAAATGGAATTGAATCTAGAAAGGTAATAATCTCTCCAATTAGTACAGCAATTGATGCAAATGGAAAATAAATATTTTGCAGATGATGCCTCTTTAAAAGCCTCCACCGAATTGAGAACATGGTCAATTAAGCCAAATTATATAAAAATGAGTGTACTGAGTTATAAAAATTGAATAATTGAGAACCATACTATAAATGAGAATACTTAATCGTGAAATAATAGCATTATCAGAAAAAAAAGTGGCGAAAACATTTCGCAACTAATGCAAAAAGAACACCTCTATACTTTAAACGACCTATTAAAATGATTATAACAGTACATAGTATATTTTTGCAGTTAGTGTTTAAAACATATGAAATGATACCTTTCGTTTTCTAGTGTTTTACTCATAAACAAAATAAACGAATATAAATAAGATGCGTGAAAATATTTCTTGAGATTGTATTAGCACCAAAATCTTTTTGCTAACGCATTCATTATTTGTTCGGAATACATGCCATAAATTGTAAAACTATAACTTTTTTTACAGCTACAAATGATGTGTTATACTACATTCTCTTATTTAATTTATCCTTTTTTAAGCTTTGTAGCGATTCTCCGCTTAAATAGTAGCTCAGCTTTGCGTAAATCGTGGGTTCCTTTACAGAAAGGGGTTCTCAAATCAAACAATTTATTAGAAATACTTCCCCTACGGCACAAAAAAAATTCATAACAGTTCTTTTATTATTTTTTTTTTTTTTAATTTTTAGTAAATCATAATTATCATTATACAGAGTGTTTCGGGATTATTGGGACTAACTTTAAGGGAAGGTAGAGGACATCACAAGAATTCAGATTTGCATAGCAACCCATGGTCAGAAAGGTCATAGAAATGTAGTATGACAGGTACGAGAAACGAAGAGACTCAAGATTGAGATAAATCTGAAATATTTATTGGTCAAAAATATAACATGCGCTGTGATACATGATATAAGAAAATATCACAAAATATGTACAAAGTATCGACCACAGCTAGAGAAAAATGCTTTACACCAAGAAGAATGCCTTTAAGAAGACGAAGAAGACATTACCAATAGCTCACCGAGTTTGAATGAGGTCGTGTAATAGGCTACTAGAAGGTGGATTTTCTTCCCACGATGTTGCAAAAAGACTTGGCCGGAATGTATCCACTGTGAGTGACTGTTGGGAGCAGTGGTCTAGGGATGGCACTGCCTCAAGAAGACCGGGTCCCGGGAGGACACGTGGCACTACTGAGAGGGAAGACCGCCGTATTCATCGTGCGGAGAGTGTATTCCATTGACTCCAAGCCATTCCGTTTGCGTCTCCAGTGGTGCCAAGCCAGAGCTCATTGGAGGACGGAGTGGATATCTGTTGTCTTTTCTGAGGAATGCAGGTTCTGCCTTGATGCCAGTGATGACCACGTGTTGGTCAGAAGGAGTCCAGGAGGACACCTGCAACAAAACTGTCTACGGCCTAGACACACTGGACCTGCACCTGGAGTCATGGTCATCTCAAACACAGTGACTGTAAATTTTTACGTCAGTTTGGTAATTCAAACTATAGTACTATCATTCATGAACAGTATTCGAGGGGGAGTTTTCCAACAAGATAATGATCACCGTCACACCGATGCTCTACAGAATGTTGACATATTACCTTGGCATGCGAGATCACCACATCTGTCCCCAATAGAGCCTGTATGGGATATCACTGAATAAAAACTCCAACATCATCTGCAGCCAGCGCTAACCATCCCATTTACGACACAACAAGTACAACAAGCATGAAACTCCATACCGCAAAATGACTTTTGACTCCTGTAGGATACAATGGATACACGCTTGCAGGCTTGGATTCAAAATTCTGGAGGTCACACCGACCATTAATGTAACAGTATTTCACATTTGAAATGCATTTTCTTGAGCTTAAATTAACCTGTGATCATGAAAATGTAATTAATTAAACATGTTTAGACAATTGTAGTGTCTAAATTTCATTTCTCTGCAATAAATTTTTCTTTGTGTTGGGATTTTTTTTTTTCTCGTCAGTGTATGAGAACTATTAGTTTTAAAAAACTATTATTTGCATAATATCGTTTTTTATCTGTATTTTATTAAGTAGTTTGTTTTTAGACCTTTATACTTGTAGTAAAGTTAACAACTCATTCCTTTTTTTAATATGCTTACATGTTTTGTAAAATAGAAAGCTGAACCAGGTAGAGGAACAAACTTGAAGTATACCAGGAATTTTCAAATGTAAAATCTCACAAAATTTTTCAATGAAACTAAAACTATAAAGAACAAAAGGTCTATGAAAACTAATGCTAATTCTGCATCAGACCGCTTTATTAAAAAATTTTAGAGTGTTTTTCCTGTGAATATATATACGAAGATAGAACTCGAAAATTAAACAGCTACATAAGTTTTATAAAGTCTGAGATTAACATTACATCTTCCCAAATAATGAGACTAAAACTATTTAACTTTCATAAATCATATTTCAACACGTCGGAAGATTTCAAGTTTTCTATAAGTCAGTGGAAATAACGTTTTTAAACCGTAATATAAATTATCTGTCTCGCGTCCCTACAAGAGAATCAAAAATAGAAGCGTAATTCCGAGTATTTAAGATGTAACGTTTTCTATAATAAAGATTTTGAAATTTGCGTCTACATTTTTCAGAATGGGAAACCAAATCACGAAAGCTTATATTTGGCTTACTATCTAAATGTGACGATAAAAATACTTTCCATGCTACTTAAAATCCTTCAAAAGTTTTTTTAAAAATTAGAAACGATACTTTATGTAATAATTATGTTAATTTTAATAAACATTATATGTATTTTTCGAATTTTAAAAAGCTATTTATGCTTTCAAGATTCCTCTAACAAAAAAATTAAGTTTGTTTTTTCACTCAATAACTGGAATTTTTCAGATAACTGGGGGTTAATCCACTGGGGTTTTCTCTCGTTAATTTTATGGTGGCGGCGTTAGCCTAGTGGTCAGAGTAATGGACTCGTGGCTGGCGTATTTGAGCTCTAGCCTTGTGTTGCTGAAGACTTGCCGTGTAGAAGGGTTGATGCACGTTGAATCTGTCGAGACACATACATCCTCCCGTTGGCGTGGTGTGGAAGTTAGGAGAGGGCTCAGGTGATATCCGTCGCCAAAAGTCCTTGTTTAACTGATTAGGGTAATATTAATATTCTCTCAATAAATTTATAGTTTTTAGTCTAACTCCTAAGCAGATTTTTGATACTGTGAGTCATAGGCAGAATGCAGACTTTTAGATTATTATTGGAAAAGAGCTTAGATAAATTTCTGTAAAGCACTTAAGGTATCCGACTACGTTCGGAACCGTGAGTTTAAAAAAGAGCATAAATGGATAATTTTCATGATATTTAGTGTCACTTAGATTAGAATACATGTATAAAACTGTTTTAAGGACATTTTGACAAAAAAATTATTTAAATACAATATTTTGGCAAAAAACATAGAACAACTTTTTTTCAAAATTCTCCTTTTGTGAAAAATGATTCTATTATAATAATATTTTGCCTATATATAGCTCAGACCTCTGTATAGAGGCTCAACTAAGACTTTTGAAAAATTCACATTATTTTCAGAGTTACCACACTTTGAAATAATTATCTGCGTTTTTTTCTTAAAATTTCTCCCCTCTGTTGTTGTAAAACATGGATAAACCCACTTCTAAGTTATATATTTCAAAAATTCTAGTTGAGCCTCTGTACAGAGGTCTGAGCTATATACAGGAAAATATTATTATAATAGAAGCATTTTTCACAAAAGGAGAATATTTTGAAAATGGGTCATTCTATGATCATTTTTTATCAAAATATTATACTTAAATATTTTTTTACTGTAATACTATTCTTAAAACAATTTTATATACATTTTCTAATCTAAGGGGCACTAACTATCATAAATATTATCCATTTATAAATAATAAAAAAGAAATTACACAATTGCAATCTCTTTTTAAGAGAAAGTATTAAGTGTATTATGAAGTTTTCGACTGGAAATGCTCTAAAATGTTATTTGTTATTGTTCTGAAAGAAAAATTGAGTTTTTCTTACTCGTTTTAAAAAAATATTATTCTACCAAAGTCAACGTCATATCTAGTTGAAGTAATCTCTATTCTCTTGCAATTTCAACAGAAGTTTAAGTGCTAAATGTTTCCTCACTGACTGAGAGATTTCGTGAGTTTTAAAATGTTTAATTTGTTTTTAAAATCTTCCTGAAAATAAAAAGATGTTTCTAGAAAGTTAACTAAGATGGAAGATCGTTTATTCTCTCTATCGATTTGAAAATATCAATGTCAGAATATTTTGTAACATCCAAATTAAGAACATATGTTCCACTTTAGAACCAAAAGAAACTGTAAACTTTTTATCTTTATTTCATTTCATAACAGTGAAATGCATATTTCTACAAAACTAATGGAACAAATATATTTATGGAAATTTTCCTTAAAAATAAGAACCAAAGATATTTCAACTAGTTCCAAAGAAATACATTATAAAATTACTTCTCAAAATTTTCAATTGGTGAATATATATGTACACACATTGCTTGTGATTTTTTATTAACGCAGAGCACTTTGAAGCTGCACGTGAACGATTGGAAGGGAACCACAAAATTTTGAAACTCAATAAAGTGACGAGGAAGGCATTTAAACTGGAATCCCAGTCTCTAAGCTTCCACCCCACTCAAACTTGAGGAGTTTGAGCTTCAACAGATTTAACATGCATCAGCCCCTCTGAACAGATTCAATGGCAGCAGTATTCGAATCCATGACTCAACTCTATCATGGTATCATCATAGATGCCAAAAAAAATTGGCTCATCGTATTGTATAACTTCGCAATTCCATTATAATCTAAGAGCCTAGCCAGTGACCCCCAATCAACTTTTGTTTTAAAGAGGGATACAGTCGTTACTTCTAAAGTAAGGGTGTAGCTTTTATACAGCAGATTACCTGTTGTAATCTTGCGAACACCTTTAGAAACTCAACACATTTATGGCATTTATGGCCGTATAGTGTCGTGGGAATTTCAATGATGAAGCTCTAATGATATGCTTTTCTGGTTTATTAAATTACAAACACAGGACTACTCCCACTCATACAAATGTACATAAATTATGTACACGTTTTTGGTAAAAAATAAATCTCCCGAATTGGTGATTTTTTGAGAAAAGCAAAAAAATAATAATAATAAAATAGACCAGGATGGCATCCGACACATCTGCCTTCAGCAAATACAAAACCTTACCATAAAATTCGCTGGCGGAACTCACCAACCTCTTCTCTTCGAGAGACTGTCACCAAACACCCTCGTGTG
>BMAV01006023.1:127018-146780 GCA_019973955.1 Trichonephila inaurata madagascariensis
ATTATTATGTGATAACCGTCGTCAGTGTCTAGGTGTACCACCATACACCATCATTACTCATTTCGTTGAAAGACGGTAGTTTGTAGAACCTGTTTATGCCTAGGTTTGAAAGATTATAAATCATGCACATTTGATTCGGGATACCGCTTGTACAAGTATTTGACGAAGTATGCTATATACCAGAGGTTAGCAACCTATGGCATGCGTGCCACATGTGGCACACTGTACAATTCTTAGTGGCACTCAGCACTACTCAACAAATTTGTTAACATTTGAGTGGATAGAAGTTGATAAATTTGTGATGGACCTCTTATTTGACAAACATCTCTAGAATTATGGACAGTAACGGAATTACGAAAAAAACTCTAAAGATAAATTTGCAGCTATTTTGTAAATTATTGAATGCCATTGATGGAGAGATTTAATTGTTTGAAGAGAGAAAATGCACGTACTCTGCTCTCCACTTTGGGTTTTACATATCTAAGTAAAAAATCTTTTCTTATATAAAAAAATATTTCGAGTTCACAACGAAATTGTTTAACAACTAAATGCTAATAACTGTGTCAAATTGAAAGTCACAAATTACACCCCTGATTTTGTAATATGAAAGTAGCACTAGGTTCGCATTAAAAAAAAAAAATTTATCTTTTTATTTAACTGTAATGAAGGGAAATACTTATATTTTATATTGTTTCTTTCTTATTTTAATAAATATGCTAAAAAATACAGAATATATATATATAATTTTAATTTTTTTTATTTTTTTAAAATTTTTTTTGAAGAAATAGTTATATTTTATGCTGTTTATTTATTTATTTTTTCGTTAAGAAATATTTTTAAGTGATGCAAAATTAATACAGAGTCGGACCTCTGTATAACGAAGTCGCTAAATCCTGGAAAAAAGTTCGTTACATGGAAAATTCGTTATAGAGAGGTTCATCTTTTAATATACATTATAAACCACATAAAACAAATTTTAAATTCATAATCACTACATATTAAAAAAAATTATTTACATCTTTTTATAAATTAATATTAATGTATTTTATACATCTTAACCATAAAAAAAAAAAAAAAAAAACTGCAAGGAAAACAAGAAAAAGAATATCGATGAATATACTACATTTTCAACATTAAGAAAATACTTCTAAATTAAAATTAATAAATTTTATAAGGACATTTTTTATAATTTAACGCATAAAAGTAATATTAAACATACATTATTTTATAATTAGAACACGGAGACACGGGACAACACCAACGAGGGTGAAAGAGGATATCGAAGATGTTTCTACTGAACTGGGCAATGGGGGTTAACGGTTGCCCTTCTTGGAGGAAACGTCCAGAACTCTATTGCTCTCGTCGAGTTAAGATCTAATAAAACCAGTTCAAGATTTATGACCACCATAAAATGTGTTAAAGAGAGAATAACTTGAAATTTTTTCAGAAATACTTAAAAAAAAAAAAAAGAGAGAGAGAGAGAAAACAAAAATTGAATCACAAAAGGAAAAGTTCGTTATATAGAAAATGCACTTAGCTATAGAAAGGATATTTTACGAAGAAAATCGTGAAATGTTCAAGGTTCCAGGAAAAAGTTCGCTATATAGAAAAATCCGCAATATAGAGGTTCGACTGTGTGAGTGTGTGTATGTAATAAAACTATAAATACCTATATTATTTTGACGACTATTCTCTAGTTCTGCCTGCATTATCGTGGGAATCGAATTGTTTAAAAAATACCCGTCTGTGGGAATCGTACAGAGAGATTGGTTCACACGCCAGAGAAGAGTTGCTAGAAATTTATGCAGAAAAGTAGTACGAGCAGGGGAGAACTGCAGCAAAAAGTAGCGAATCCATTTTCGCTTGCAAATCATAAATATATATATATTTTTAAATTTTGGTAATTTAATAAAACTGTTTTAAAAAATACGTTAAAATACTTTAATTATTTAATTCATTTAAACTACCTTCCAAATCTTCTTGCTCAGTATCGCGATCTGCTATCGGAATGAGATAAATTGCTAAAATACATTAAAGCATTTGTGGCGCTGGAATATATAATCAACGCAGCAAGTCCCTTGTTCTTCCAAACTCATTTTGATTCTGAGAATTGAATCCAACAGTTAAAGAACATTCAATTCTTTAGTTTTGTCTTTTGTTGACGTCAATCTGGAAAACACCCTTTCTACTGTGCATTACTTATGGGTAGGCTGTAAAACTTTAAAGCAAATGTTGCGTCTTTTATATTAAAAATGTGTGTGTGTGTGACACCAAAAAGTAATGCTCGATCATTTAAAAGGTCAGATTCTGAAGGTAAAACATATTTGAAATGTATGTTAAAAATTCGTCTCCGTTGATTCTCCAGAACATCCAATTTAAATTGGTCTGCTAATTCTAAAGGCAGATCAGAAAAAGAACGACGATTTGAATTTTAAAAAAATATCAGGGGAGAAATTATTCATCTTTTTTGAAGTTATAGTTACATAATTTGAAAGGATTCGGTTTAAAAGTTGCTCACATGAAGTTTTAAAAATTTTTAGCATCTTTAATAGAGATTGCTTTTGTAGATTCTGGAGAAATTATTTTACTTTTGCTTATCAGTTTATTCAAAAAGATATCCAAAATCGACTTCCTTAATCGGCAAGTAAATATTTGTAAAACTCATGTCACACACAACTTCTAGATTTACACTTTTAGGGTAAGTTATTCTTCTTAGAAAAGTAAGGGTGAAATCTTCTAGTTCTTTCAGCAATTTGCAACTATCAGCACTATTACTTTGAAAGAGAAAATTAATTTGCTCAAATTCTGTTAAAATTGTCAAAACAAATGTGAGATGTAACTCATTTACCGGATCCGAAAACATTCTGTAAAGAACTATAGCAAAATATTTGTCTCACACCGAGGAAGCAAGCTGAAAATGTGAAGCTTTAAAGAATCCCAGTTGTTAAGGACTCTTTTAATGCAATTGCTTCTTGCTAGCTATTTGTTTGAAGAAAGTGGAATCAATCGTAATGGATCCTTTCCATCGTTTAATGTCCTATATAAATCCATATAAGATTTTCTTTTTAAAACACACACAGATCTGAGGAACCCATTACATATACTCTTATATAATCTAAATTAGATGCCATATGTTAGTAAGCATATGAACTCACTAATGAAACGAATGACAAATGCATTCAATTAAAATTTAGTTTGGGACGTATTTCTCCATTAGAGTAAATAAGGAATTAGATGGTCCACAAAGATTAGATGCTCCATCAGTCTCAATAGCAAAGCAGATTCCTAGGTCGATTCCTACTTTTTTGAAAAAGTCTTTAACATGTTTATATAATGAGTCAGCTGTAGATTCTACAACTTCTACTAGTCCTAAGAATTGAGATACTATCTTATTCTCTTTTCCATTATAGTAACAAACACAAACAAAGATGTTTACAGTATGCAACATCTGTAGATTCCACCGTATCAGCCGTATCAATGATACGGGGCCCCAACATATGTAACTACAGCCCCATTAACAGGGCTCCCATACCTAAAAAAGGGCCGCGAAAGAATTTTAATACAGATCTCCTTCACAGCTAGCTCTACGCCAGTGTGTAGATTCATCAAGTATTTAGGAGAATTGTGACTTGTTAATTTCTGCTACTTGTTCTTTCAGCAATTCAGGAGATATCACTTTCTTAATCAGTGCTGAGCACTTAGTTCTGTGTAAAAGTAAAATCGCTGAAGCTGACGACTGGTTTCGATTACCTCTCTTCATAAAAATTTCACTTAAATGACCACTTAAATTGGCTGGCTGTATGGCAAGCAACAAAAACGCAAAGTTTTATTTCTAATATATTTATTTTGTTGAAATTTTCAAAAAGTCCTTTTATATTCCTTTTTTTCCGAGAAAAACTGTTTCAGAATTTTTTTTATGTTTTATCAAAGTAATGTGTTTAATTGAGTCACTTTTATGTGCTCTCAATTCAGATCTGCATATCTTACAGTACGCCAGTCTTCTCTTTCACTTCTTCGAGACACAATTCAAACATGGGAGTTGCAAGCCAAGGTTTTTGATAGGAGGATTTTTTCACTTTGTTTTTGATGACTCTTTATATAAAATACTGGAAATTAAAATAAAATAATACTCCAAATCGCAAAAAAATGAAGTAAATGCATTTTTCAACAGTTCTTCTATGTATCGTTCATCACAATTAAACTACATACATACGGCAAGAAATTACTAGATGTGTTTTAGAGGTAGTTAAAATTTATGAACCAATCAGCAATAAAAGAATTACTTATAAGAATATATTTATAATAATAAATATTATAAAATTTATATCTTGATGTATATAAAAAGAGAGAAAAAAAATCTAAAAACACATCTTTCATATATATTGATTTAACATCTTGATGATTCAGAAAAATGATTCATGTGATTAATGATTCAGAAAAGATAAATCAAAATTTACAATAAACAACAGACAAATGAACCACATTTTTTAATACTGGGGAATAGTAATGAAGGTTGCGCAATGTCTGGTTCCGCGGAAATGGAAGCGCAAAAAATTTCGCGTCAACAATATTATTCCGATTTATATTTCGAAGGTAAAATTTTACAATCCATATACTCTTAACTAAAACTAAGGATACATATAAAAACGTGAAGTTACTTCACTTAACTAGATTTTAGGTTGATCCGAAATTTACGTCATACAGTTTTCATTAAGAAATACTTTTATGTGTGGCTGAAAGTAGCAAAAAGTAGCAGAAACATCAAGTGAAGTAGCATAAAATTCGCGAAGTAGCAATATAATAAAAAAAAGTAGCGGGAAGTTTTACAAAGTAGCAAAATTCGCGGAAAATCGCACGATCTGTCAAAACTGCACCTGAGCTAAAAGATTGTCGACCCCTGCTATGTATTGTCTATCTTTTGAAGGTCATAGGAGGTGCCTATAGAGTAGGGGTCACTCGCGCGTGGTGTTCTGTACACCCCAGCAACAAGAAAGGCCTTCTAGGATTCTAACAAAAATGTGCAGAATCACGAATTTTTCTGTAGTTGCACATTTTAGGTTATTCAACTTGTGACGGGCTCACGCCTCTTTTCTTTAACATAACATCTGGATTCTTTGGGGGCCAAGATTAATGGCAACTCTTTTGCAACCAAAACCCAAGAAGCGAAATGTGAAAAAGAAATGCAAATAAGATAGCTTTTAAATAGCTGAAGTTTCAGTGAGTGAAATGGCAATTTTGGGGAATGGTATGTGTGAAGGAGACTAATGTGAATTAACAGCCAATCGTGAAGTTAGCTGGAAAACAAGCCATTAAAACAAGGTGCATACCATTAGGGGCGGCTCTAGGGCCGGACAAACCGGACCCCTGTCCGGGGCGGCAAATTTTAGGGGCGGCATTTGGATGAAGTTGAAATATATATATATTTTTTTTGTTACGAAAAAATTTGACATATTTTCAGAAATATTGTGAATTTGGTATTTCATTTGATGTATCAAATTTCCTAACTTTATACTCTGTATGTTTAAAGTCAATTTCCTTTTATAATGCAACTTGAAGGGTTCGAGGCCTGAGCTTATGATAAATCATGAAAGTCTAATAAGACGTCCCCGTAAGAAATCCAGTGTCAGCTAGCCAAAAGGGGACAGGGATAGCAAGAGATTTTCGAAGATAGAGAGCTACAAGAAATGTTTCATTTTAGTCTTGAATGCAGTTACTTAGTTAAAATAAATGCTTGTGATTCCTATAACCAGCAGACTCTTTGTCGAATGGGGGGTGTCTTTGCTGAAATGGGAAATTCCTTTTATATTTTTGTCTTTATTTTCGAATTATTTTGTAATTTTAAAAACTGAAAATAATACACTTCTAATGAGGTACACCTCCAAATAAGGCATAATTATATTAGTACCAGTCTCTTTAAAGAGGGACTATGTATATTTTTCTCTTATTAAGCGACATTTTATTTACGTGACCTTGAAAAAGTCGAAGGAGAGAAATAGATAAAAATATTCTTTCTTAAATCTTAGGATTTCAAAGATAAAAGCTTTTTAAAATTCTTTCTTAAAATTTTTTTAAAAATTCTTTCTAAATATTTAAAGTTTGAATTAGGTCAGTAATCTCGATGTTTTATTTCACAGTTTTCCTTTTTTTTTAAAGAGATAAATTTTTAGTTATATTTTTTGTTATTATTATATTATTGCATGTGCTATTATTTAAGTGATAGTACTTTTTGTGTTAACTAAAAAGTAGAATTTATTTTGGAAAGAGAAATATAACGTATTTCTTATGATTATTTTAAATATACTGTGTAATGTATTTTTAAAGTATTTTTATTAGTTTTAGTTTTAGGGTTTTGTGTTATGAAATTTGCCGAAAGCATTTTTTTTTGTGGGAAGTTGTAAAAGTAAAATACCTTTTTGAGTTGAAATTTAAATAAATCAGTTCTATCTTTTGTGAGTGCTATATACAGATATATATGTGGGTTTGTTGAAAAAAGAAAGCTAAATGTTAAATTCCGCCGTCATCATTTTAATTTTGAAAATTCTACTTGATTAGAATGTCTTACTCCACGTAATAATCAATTCTAATAATATTTAATATTGGTAAATTTCGACGAAAATAAAATAGGGGCTTCTTATACTCTCTATTTAAAAGTACGGTAAGATTTGGAAAAATTTCAAACATATCGATTTTAAATTCAAATGAACCCATTTCTGATTAATTCAAATTTTTGTATCAAAGCAAAACAGTCTATAAGCTATTTTATATATTTCTCCTATCTAATTCAAATATTTTTTTAAAATATTCGATTATCTAAATTTATTCGATAATTTTAGTTTGCACTCGTGATGCCAGTAAGATCTATCAAGTGATATTTTTGATACAATATGTATGTACTGAGAAATCTAATCCTAATGAAGTTACCAGTGAAATTCATTAAATAGTTGTTAGGTTTTCTTCCAGTTGTATTGACTAGAAAAGAACTATCAAATTTAATATTTAAGAAATTTAAAAAAATTAGGTGTAAGTTTGCTAGATATGTGGGGGCAAGCCTATGATAGCAAACACAATATGAAAGGCAAAAAATCAGGAGTACAGTCTAGAATTGGGATGTCACAATTCAAGTGACTAGTAGCCACTCTTTAAATTTCATCGATAATGAAAAGGCAAAAGCCTTCTGCTATAATTTTTTAAAATGGACCCCAAAAAAATGTTGTTTTTTTTCTTCAATTTTTTTGTGTGCCATATTATCAAAATAAATCAAGGGCATAACTTTTAAATCCACTAAGTGTAACTAGCTGGGAAAGCCGAATAAAGTTTATAAAACTCTTAAGGTATCCGACTACGTTCAGAACCGGGATTTTGCAAAAACGCACAAACGCGCGAATATTTTTTTAAGTATTTAATGTCACTCAGATTAGAATACACTTATAAAATTGATTTGAGAATATTATTACAATAAGAAAATTATTTAAATTCAATATTTTGGCAAAAAAGGAACTTAGAATTACCTTTTTTCAAAACATTGTTCTTTTATGAAAAATGCTTCTATAATAAAAATATTTTGCTTATATATAGCTAAGACTTCTCCAGAGGGCCTGAATGGCGGCTTTTAAAAAATTCACATTATTTTCAGAGTTACTACCAATTGAAATAATTATCAGTGTTTTTCCGTTAAAATTTCTCCGCTCTGATGTATTAAAGGATGAATAAATCCACCTCTAATTAGTATATTTCAAAAATCTTAGTTCAGGTTCTGTACAGACGTCTGAGCTGTATGTAGGCAAAATATTATTATTACAGAAGCATTTTCCATAAAGGAAGAAAATATTTTGGAAAATAAATAATTCTATATTCATTTTTTGCCAAAATATTGCATTTAGTCATTTATTGTAATAATATTCTTAAGACAATTTCATGCGTGCTAATTGATCTTAACTATTAAAGAAAGCATTCGTTTGCACGCATTTGAAAAATCGCGGTTCCAAACCTTAAGGTATTAACTAAGAAATATTTATGATGCTTTATTTTGTGTTTATAATAATGCTGAAATTGACTACTCTATAAAAGATGACGGATTATTAAACTCTTTTAAAAAAATCAAGTTTATGTACCCCATTATATTATTTGGTATAAAATCTTAAATTGCGTAAGCGTATTAAGGAAGCTAATGCAGACAAAAGTTCAAGGTCTATTATCTGCTATGGAACTCAAAAAATTCTTAAGATTCTTTGAAGGATCTTCAATAGAATATCTCACTTTCTATAAAATATCTGAGATGCAAGAGGAGTGGCTGATGAGACTTATATCCCTGCTAACTTAGAGATGATATGTCACATCACAAAGTTTGACGAAGAAATTTTAATTTTAAATAAGAAGCACGAGATCACCCGGTTAAAAATCCTAAATTAAAACTCTAGGCATTTTTATTTATTTATTATTTATTTTACGATTGATCCAGCAGTTAAGACCTTAGAATGTACATTTAATCTAATGAGTACTCACAGCAATTGTTTGAAATTTTTATACAATACGTATAATTTAAAAGATATCTCTAAAGTTAATGAAATAAAAATTAAAAAATTCGAAGCAATATTGATCGATGGAGAATCAACGGATATAAACGCGTTAGATCTGGCAGAGGAAACAATGCCAGTTTCGGCTTTGTTAGGCAAAAAGAAAAAAAGAAAGAAAGAAACCCCTGGAGCTTTAAAATTTATTTCAACTTTAGAATTCGCACCAAATCTTGCTATTGCATTAAGAATTTTGATTTTTTTGCTAAAAATGTAGTAAGTGGAGAAAAGAGTTTTCAAAATTAAAATTAATAAACAATTTCTTAGGATCCACAACTATCTTCTTCAAGATAGATTAAATGTGTTTTTGCTATATTGGCTAGCGAACATGAATTAGCTAAACAAACTGATTTTACAAAAATGATTAAAAAGTTTTCAGAATTAAAAGTAAAAAAGAAAAAAAAAGAATACTTGCAATTTTTTGTTTATTTCGCAAGAATTATTCAAGTTTTATAAGTGTGTACATATATGTGATCACAATTTACCTTTTTTAATAATAATTTATTACTTAAGGAAGAGGGGCGGCATTTTCCATTTTTGTCCGGGGCGGCAAAACTGCTAGAGCCGGCCCTGATACCATTTCACGCTCACCCAGACGTTTCTCATAAAGATCGAATCTAAGTTTGGATTAAGGTAGGAATGATTATTTAATATTAGGATTGTAATATTATTAGAAGTGAGAGTAGACAAATTAAATAATTATAGGGTTCTAAGTTACGCGATTCGGTTTAACTATTACTGTGTGTGTTTGTTCATTATAGATTCTCGCTTAATTAAATTTGTCTAAATTGTTAGACATTTAAGTTCTATTCTTAATAAAGTCATATTAAGAATCAAAAATGTCTATTCCTTTTGCAAACCTACACCTCTAGCTCACGCTGACAATCAAAGATACGGTCACCAAAGGGGGGCGGTATCACAAACCTTCAGGCCTGGTGCAATCAATCTCCCTGGGGGATTGGAATGCAACGACCTTCAAAAGTTTATCTGGGGTGCTGAGAACACCTCGCGAGTGATTGAGTTATATTTTCGTACTCGAAGCATCTACGGAAGAGTACGTTTTACTCTTTCCGTTTACATTTTTTTTTTCAAATTTATTAATATGCATGCATATTTTATATAAAATTTCAATAATTGTAGCATAAAAATAATATAATTCTTTATAAAATAATTGTAAAATATATATATTTTTTTAATTAAATTTTTCAAAACATTTTCCTTAAATTATCACAAAAACTCCATGGAAAAGGGAGAAACAGCGACTTCGTCGTCTATTAGATACTGTATCAAAAGATTGTCAAGATGAACTAAGTGAATTCGATGACTGTGTAATTTCGGAATATCAAACTTTGAGAGATGAAACTTGAAATTGTAAATTTTTATAATATAGGCAGTGTTGATATCACTGATGAAATGTGCAGTACATATGATGTATCGCGAATATGCATCCGTTGGCCATTGTGAATATTTTATCATCCACTTAATACTACAGGAATTAATGCTTCCATTGTCTATCATTCGGTTCTTCCTGAAAAAAAAAAATGAGACGTTCAAGATTATTAAGCCACAGTGGGATATGAGATCGGAACTCCCAAACCTTAACAAAACACTCAAAAGAAGCTTTACTGACACAGAAGATATTAAAGTGCATCAATTTACCAAAAAAGGGGCGTTGCACTGTTTGTCCACGGGTAAAAGATGTAAAAATTACTTGTTTTTGTCTTCCATGTAAGAAAAATATGTACGTAAAGCATATGGATACAGTCTGCTCTGAATGTTTGAAAAATGATTAAAATATTATTTTTCTACTTTTTACTATCTTTATCATTAAAAGTATATTTATTATTGGCATATTCGTTTTACTTGTGGTTTATGAAAAAATACAAAATTGTGTACTTTAAAATGAAAATTTTGTATGTTTAAATTAATGTTAGTCTTATTTGTATGCAATAAATCTAATAATTTTATTTGTATAAAACAAAAAACATCTTGTACTTCATAAATATATATCATGACTTAAAACTTTTTTCATATTTAAATACACGAGTTAAGAGTTTGAGGTGTTCTCTACACCCCGCCGAGTAACGACGGTAGCAAAAACAGGCGCGAGTGACCGCGGGTTAATAAATACTGTGAATAAAGACACGATTTTAAGTACGTGTGAGAGCTTTTTAGCATTACTTAAATTATTTTTGTAATGCATACTCGTTAAATATAAATAGCTCATAACAGCCAATCTTAAATGTTTCCATTAAAAAGTGAAAGCTAAAAAACTAGAAGTTTCCAGGCTTCCCCTAAGACAAAAGTTTTTTTTATGTATTTATTTATTGAAGAAAATTTAGGTTTTTCTAACCCTGTTTTTAAACTGTTCACTTATATCCTCAAGTAACGAATGCCAGATTGTATTTCTTGTTGCTCATTAATTAATGCTTCTAAGTATTTGTTCTCACGATTTAAAAAAATAACATTACATGTAACAGTTAGCTCAAAAATTGAAGGGTTAATTTTAAGACCCCATAATTCAAGTTCTATTAAATCTAAAAGCCTCTCTCTTGGACTTGAAATTATAGATTTCAATTTTGATATTTTTTATTTTTTATTACCTTCTTAGTAGTTTTTGCTGCTTTGAAGTCTGGTTCAGATATTATGAAAAAGGAAACTCACCATTTCGATTCAGATAGAATCCTAAATTACTTGAAGAAAAGAACTCATTCAATGTACTGGAAAAAGTTCACACTCCATGAAATCTCAGTTCATACTCTTAGTATTAATACACTGGAAAAGGAAACATAGTTCACGGAAACTCAGTTCCCCTTTAATATCTCTCAGCTCACATAAAGCATATTAAATTATTTTTTGAAATTATATCACGTTTAGGCCGCTTTGGCTCTGGATGGATCAAATGAATAATACAAGCAGCAATTCCATGAACAAATTCGAACTGTGCAACTTAACATAACTGACATTGCTTGCCCGAACACACACACTCATATGTATATATATATATATATAATCAAAATTCTCTACTAAAGAGATGAATATTCAATAATATCAAAACTGTGAAAAAAATTGAAATTGCAAGATAACCAGTCATAAGATTTTAAAAAGGATATATGAGAAATTAAAAATATAATAGATTTAAAATATAAAAATATGGATGCTACAGTATTATAAACATTACTGACTTAGGATTGCTCTTATATATAGTATATGTATATATATAAGTAATAAATTTATGGAAAAAAACTGTTTTGTTTCACGAATACACTGAAATAAACCCATTATGATTTATTAGTGTAAAATAAACTCTTGAATTATTAAATTCATGTAATCATGTCTTATTATAAAATAAAATAAATCTTAAGATGTACATTAATTTAAAACTGGAAATGTTATACACATGTATTGATAATGTAACCAAACATGAATGTTGAATTCTTTTTCTTCCTACCGTGAAAAAAATCAAGCAATTGTTGAAAAATTATATTGAAAAAGAATATTATCTTTCGGAAGTGCTATGACTTATATAAAACGAAGACTTTAATAAGATTCGTATTTTCTTATAAACTGTTAGTAAACTTTTCTTGAGAAGAAATCTTAGTTCGTCAAGTAAAGACTCTCCACTCCCCTCCTTTTAAAGTTTTAAATTTAGATAAAATAATAAAGTCCCTCTCTCTCTCTCTCTCTCACCCACCTCGAAACAAAAGAAAAATAAAAATCTTCTCAAATTAAAAAAAAAAACGTGGAGGAACATCATCTAAGTCATACCGATTTAGGCGATGTATCACTATATTCGACACAATTTGACAAAATAAAATACAAAATCAATTTAAATGTAATTAGATTTAAAGTTATTATTATACAGTTTTCAATTCGCTTTAAACTGCTTTACCCTAAGAGCAACTGATTTTTTTTCTTTATAAACCATTAATTATTTTTAAGCAGATCTTAATTTCATCCTTAAATGATGCTTTTGATCGATCTAATTTTGAAGGAAAACTGAAAAGAGAAAATAAAAATAATTAATATTTTAGGTTTTACAACTCTACTTTACATTTATGTACTAAGTAACATTGAAAAATTGCGGCATCAAGGAATAACAAGAAACTGGAGAGAGCATCGAACAATGAGTGATGTGCATTTTGAAATGATACTCGTAACACAGAACGTGAACAATGTCAGTTCCGTAGGTCGTAGTTTTGCAGGTTCTCACGCGTTTTTAATTAACTTCTAGGGAATCTTTTTGTTAATTGTTTGATATGAGAATCTCGCCTTGAGTAGGAACTGTTTTACGATAATTAATATTGATTTATTAAAGTAATGTGTGCATAATTTTCTGATTACTCTTTCTTGATGTTACATTTTTAATGTCCCGTGATGTATTTTATTCCAGGAAAAGATTTTTACCAAACCAATTGTTTAATCATTGAATCTGATTAATTTAGACTTTTTCTAAGAAATGTTGCAAAAATGCGATTTGTAAAAATGGTGAGTAAAATTACTGTAATTTATATACCTGTAATATAAAAAATCCCTGTAAATTTATAAAAATATAATAAGAAGACAATTAAATATGTACTTTTTTCCTCTAAAAATCGAGTTTTTTTTTTAAAAAATTGTTTAAAGTTTACAACGATTTTTAGATTCAAAAGTTATATAGAAATGGGTTCTTCAGAATGAAATCGCAAAAATGAGTTTCAGAACCTAAATTTTGGGAGCAAAAGTATTTTCTTTCGTTTGTTTGTTATTGGATTTCATTAAACAAAATTATTAAAAATTTTAAGAAATTGAATATTTATGCTTAGATGAAATTTTAAAACTTGTCAGTCAATTTTTTCTGACTGTGAGATCTTTATATGAATGAAATTGTTATCACACTGGTGTGAAAAACTTAAGCCTCGGGTGTTTTTTTTTGCCATAACTCTACGAGAAATCTGAGAGTCATGAAATTCTGAAATGAGAGACAGCATTTTGTACATAAACCATGACGAAAGCATAGTTGCTCAAAAATGAATACAATGTAAGGAATCAAAAACAAAAAAGGGTTTATTGAACTCATAGCCTCATCAACAACAAGCAGATGTTCCTTAGTATGGGATATGCCCTCCACTTACTGCAATGGTTGCTTCACAAAGTCTCTCCCCACTCAGCACCAGATTGTTCAACAGTTCTTGAGGTAAGAGTACCCATTCCTAAATTAGCACATGTTACTGTTCTTGAGTGTTCTCCGGAGGATGTAATCGTACCAAAGCATCTCACACATGTTCTATGGGATTTAAATCAGAGGAAAACACTGGTCAATAAATTTGTGTGATATCTTCACTTTCAGTAGCTATTGAACAAGCCGGCTGGGTGGCGTGGTTGGTTTGTCGCTGACCTTCTGCACCCAAGGATGCGGGTTCGACCCCGGCCCAAGTCGATGGATTTTTATGATTCAGAAAATCGACAGTGGCCATGTCGTATGATTATACGGCATGTAAAAGATCCCTAGAGTGTCTGTTTAGCTTGGATGCTCTCGGCAAAATTAAATCCTGGTACAGGTTCGCATCGTCAGAGCTCAGGTGCTTGCCTCTAGGGAGGAAGCTGGGCGTCAAAATTACCTGCGGTGATTGGTATCCGCCTATAGGACACCGCACTAAAAAGTGATATCAGCTTCCGGAGGATGTACTAGGTCTGCAATGGTTAATGATCAATTCGCAGCCCATTAGAAATAAAAAAATTAAAAAAGTAGCTATTGAACAGCAACAGTCCGGTGTTGCTGTGCATTGTCATCCATACAAATGAAGTCTGGTCCAATAGCACCTCAGAACAAACGCACATGGGGAAGGATCTCCCCCTTACAATACAGATATCCGATTACAGAACCTCTGACGAAAACGTGGAGCTCAGTCCGCCCGTTTCGCATAAAGGCCCCCCCCCCCTCCAGGACCACCGTAGCTGTCTCTTTCCATGATGTTACTGAAATGAAACCATGTCCCGACCTCTCCCCAAATCAATTGGCGTTGAGAATCGCTTGGGGCACTGAAACGACTCTCATCTGTATAGCGGACACGACTCCATTGACGAGATGTTGGCAGTGGATGGCAGTCTATTTTTGGGCATCTGGACTGATACACAGTCCTCAATCCCATATCTTTAAGAGTCTTTGAAGTGGGGCTTGACTTTCGTGGAATTACACAGTCTGCGATGTAGCATGCAGGCTATTGGCTGCGACGGTGGAATCCGGGAGAAGGGGCTTAAGGTGATCTTCACGTAGAATGTTCATACATGGCTGAGAGCTATGTGGGTGCTCTCTCATTGGTTGGAGGTGGAAGTGAGTATAGCCTCTGGCTGGCTGCCCATGGGGATAAGTAAAATTTTAAAAAGTAGAAAGTGGAATACGCTTGTCCAGTGGGGTAAAAGATAGAAAAATAATAAAAGAAGAAAAAATTAAAAATTTAAAAGTTTACTTGGGTGCAATAATTACATAATTATTGCGAGGATAAAGTACCTAAGGCGGGTTGTAGGAATCCAGTAGGATTCTTCTCGGCCTTTTGGTATTGTAATTGCAGTTATAAACATCTAAATTAATCATATTTGCATTGTTTGTAAACTGCAAGTTATTGAAGAAATTTATGGCAACTTTTTGAATGTGAGCTTTGAAACTATTGATTTTTAGAGCTTTGTTAATGTAATCATTTCGCATATAGCGACAAGCTTTTACGACCATTCGAATATAAGAATTTTGCACAGTATTTAAAATATTTATATTAGTCTTAGCAGCATAACCCCAGACGGGACAAGCGTAAGCAATTATGGGACGCATGACGGCTGTATAGAGAAGCACTTTGTTATCTCTGCTTAAATGTGAGTTCCGGGATATTAAGGGGAAAAGTTTAAACATGATTTTCCGGAACTTATCGCGGACGTGTAGAATATGTTGTTTCCAAGTTAAATGAGAATCAAAAATAACGCCAAGATATTTGGTTTTCTGAGACCAAGGAATCTGCTTATTGTACATCATGAGCGGAGGTGGAGAAGTACGTTTCTTGGTAAAGATAACTGCACACGATTTATCTACATTAATACTTATTTTCCATCTATCGTAGTAATTTTCTAGAAGTTTGAGGTGTTACGAGATGTTCAGTGTTTGTGCTCCTTACAACACTCTAAACGTTGTCGCCGATGGCCAACTTTCAATGGGAGGCAGTGTTTAGGACGGCAGGCGAACTGGCCACCTTTATCAAGGCGTCTGGTGTCAGTAAACCGCAACACTTGTCACCCTGTTGCTGAGCAATGGTGATTCCTGACTTGTATTGGGCTCCTTTCGTCTGCAGGACGATATATCGGTCATCCACTGCAGTGTTTTTCCTAGGGAGGCTGATATATCGGTCATCCACTGCAGTGTTTTTCCGAGGGAGGCTACCACCAACTAACCAACCACCGACTAACAACTGTACCTACAGTTTCGAACGCTTTCCAAGAGCGCGAAACGACACTTTTGTTGATTCCGAATTCTTCAGCTACACTAGTCAAACTACGCCCCTCCTCCAGCGTTCCGATCATTCTTCCACGTGTAAAGTCATTTAGGGGATTTCTTTGAGCCATATTTCACAAAAGAACTCACTTGCACGTAAAGCGAATATCTTTAATTGCACCTCCGTTCTTCCTTTTATTGTAGTCTTGAGCTGTGCGCGCCGATCACACACGTTTTGCGAACTCTCACGTCGCCTATGATGTTTTGTTCCTGACATTTGCATACGCAGCACCTTTCTTTTGCATTGCATGTTCATTCTATTGTGATCTCAATAACCCTTTTACTGTAATTTCATAGCTATATGCTTAAAATTTACATTGTTTTGTTACACACCAATGTATAACTTAAAAGTGCGAATTACAATTGTGAAACTTGCAACTGAATTTTAAATCTTCATCTCCAGCATTTTATTTTTTTCGCATAATATTTATTCATTTATTTACTTTTAAATTATTAAGATCTTTTTTTTTTGGTAAAATATTTCAACAATATGTTCTAATAGCATGTTTTGATACAAAAGCATTGAAGTATAAGTATGTTTCTAAGATATAATATCGAATACTTTTTCGTCTTGAAATTGAAGTATAACCCATATATGATACAGATATCAGATAATGAGGAGATTTTCGTTAGTTATTGTCTTAACACAAAATAAGTCTGCACTTCTTGAACCTGAAATTCTGAGATTCCCAGATTCTTAAATAATTCAGAAAACAGGAAATGAAAATGAATCTATGATGAATTTGAATTAATTATCCACGTTGTTGACTTAGTAGATAGATTTGATGAAAAAACTCATTTATTCACATCTGAAAACTCAACAGGAACGAAATTGCTTTTTGGATGAATTTTGATTGCAATTCAAAACTACTTAGCTGTTTCGTTTTTAATTATGGAAAGCTTTTTTACGTATTTTCGTTTTGCTTCATCTACTTTTCGTCTTAGAAACTCTCATTTGCAATTAAATGATAATATTTCCCCTATATTTCAATAAAAAGATGTGTTTTGAAAACGATGAGAAAAAAGAATTTTATGAATGCGAACATTTAATGAATGAAACAAAAAAAAAATAATAGTCCAACAGCATATATAAAAAGTAACATGGTTATTTGTGTCCCTGTAGTACAATGAGTAGGGCGTTGAACTTTTAATCTAAAGGTCGTGGGTTCAAATCCCGGGCAGAAAGGGCCTAATTTCTAAGAATGTGATTTCTTTTTTTACTATACTATTTTTTTTTTGAATAATTAAATTTAATTAATGTGTGAATAAATAGTAAGAAACAAAAAAATAGTCCAACACCCTATATAGAAAGGAATATGGAAAGTTGCAAGGAAAATCGCTTTCTATTGTAACTATTTAATAAAAAGTAACTAAAAGATAAAATTTTTCTTTATTGACCTAAGTAGGAATTTACTTAATTTTTTTCATATTACTTGTTTATATATATTACTATATTCCTGTAAAGGTCGTAATAAGTATTACACATGTTATCCCTCTAAAGGTTATAATAACAAATTTTTCACTCCGAATTTTGTTATCAATTAGGCAATTCATCCTGCAAAGGAAGTGTGGTGTCAAGTTGAGAGGGAGGAATCAGCTAAGGTATCTCCTCGTCATTTGACTTGGATTTAAAATTATGAAATGTGTCACTAATAGTTCGCAACATTAATTCAAATCATTTAATTTGGTTTAACAATACTTTAGTACTAGAATATTTGGTTTGAAGTCTTATCATTTGGTCTTAAGAAATGTTTTTGTTATACTAAATCATTGTGTGTGTGATAACTTTTAAATACCAAAAAAAAAAAAATCAAATGAATTAAGAAAAAGTGAAGAATCAATGCATTTAATATAATTCTAAAATTGCTTGTGAAATCCGTATTTAATTTAAGATTTATAATTGTTTCTATTATATTTTCGAATAATTTATTTTAGCTCAATTTTATGAATCTTAAGTGGGTTCACCCATGTGACGGCCTGTTTTTTATGCATTCTTAGGGAATCTTTTTTTGACGACAAGTAAAAAGATAGAATTTTAAGTTTTTTATCATTTATGTTAAGAGTATGTATATATAAATGTTTATAGCCAAAAATATCCAATAGAACGTGAGTTATAGTTCTCTGAACACACCCTCCTCGAAAAAAATAGACGTTCACTTCCTCCACGATTCGGACTGATTGGCTTATCTGAAATAAAAAAAAATTAACGGCGTTTTAATTTATTAGCTTACAAGCACCAAAAGAATTACACTCAATTGAAAATATCAAAACTTGGATTTTTGGTAGACTTCTGAAAAAAAAGTTTCGAATTTCATGATTTTTTTGTTATGTTTTTGTTATAAAAAATAGAAATATTTTGATTTTTGGATTGATCGTAGTTCATTTGGTGTGTACATATGAGCTGAGTCTACCCTATAAGTTTGAAGTCATTCGGTCAAACCCTTTTTGAGATATGATGGAGGAAAGTTGGAAAAACACAGTTTTGAGAAAAACGCGTTTAAAGTTTCAAGTCCGATTAAAACAATGAAAATCTTAACTTAGCGCTACGAACAGCTGCTCTTCTAACAGCTGCTCCTTTAAAACGACTTCGAATTTTAAAAAATTACTTTACCACCGTATTCTAAACATATTAAAGAAGCAATTTATGATAAAAAAAACTTTGATTCTTTTGAAATTATCACCTCTTAAGGCATAATTTGTTATCACGCCTATCAGTATTCACATGGGATTTCAAAAAACAGATATTTGTGTTTAATAATTTTGAGAAATAAGGAGACTTAAGAAGTTCAGAGCTAGATAATGGCAATAATTTTCCAATGAAGTAATTGGGGGGGCGCCCCACACATTTTTTTATGTGATATGCATAAAGATATAATATGTAACAATTTAATTTACATTTATTTTTCTGTAACATTAAATTTCTTGATGATCTAATACTTTGTCAGGTATAGGAGTCAGGTTTGTGCTTAGATTGCATAATTAGTCAGATGCATCGTCAGCTTTCTTGTTGTTGTTCCTATTTGATTACAAGGTCACAGAGGACACATTTTGCATTTTCTCAACAAATTTATTATTTATGCAAGCACATTAAAAATACATTATATGTTATTTACATAAACTTTAGAATGATATAAAGCATAAATCCCTCTGAATTTTCACAGAAATCAGGTCTAAAGTCCTTACACTGTAAATGCTTTATTTAATCGTTATCCATGTTCTTTAATATACAGTTGGACCCAGATTTGCAGAACTCTTATTTAACGAATTTCGCTATTTACGGTATCCGACTACGTTCGGAATCGTGATTTTAAAAAAGCGCATAAATGGATAATTTTCATGATATTTAGTGTCACTTAGATTAGAATGCATGTATAAAATGGTTTTAAGGACATTTTGACAAAAAAAATTATTTAAATACAATATTTCGGCAAAAAATTAACTTAGAATAATTTTTTTTCTAAATGTTCTCCTTTTGTGAAAAATGCTTCTATTATAATAATATTTTGCCTGTATATAGCTCAGACCTCTGTACAGAGGCTCAACTAGACTTTTTGAAATATATAACTTAGAAGTGGGTTTATCCATATTTTACGACAACAGAGGGGAGCAATTTTAAGAAAAAAACGCCAATAATTATTTCAATTGGTGGTAACTCTGAAAATAATGTGAATTTTTC
>BMAV01006023.1:183766-197620 GCA_019973955.1 Trichonephila inaurata madagascariensis
GTAAAATTAGACTTATTTTTAAGTTGAGTTTCGAACCCTATGGTATCAGCTACGTATTCTTATTTTCAAGACAAGATTCCTTTCACAATGCTTGCTGTTCATTGCCTATCTGAATTTTTTACTTCTCATAGATTGTTGACACCCCGTCTGAAAGATAAAATTTTGGTGTATTTGTTTACTATCTGTTGTTTAGACTGTTGTTAGCTTTGTGTATTAGACTTCCTTCTTTGTTAACAAAACTCCTTCTTGGAGACATAGAGTCGCAAATGGCAACCAAGTATCTATTGTTAGTTTTCGATAGATTTCCTTTTACAACTCTTGCTATTCATTGCTTATCTGATTTTCTACTGATTGTAGCCTGCTGACGTCCTCACCCAGTCTAAAAGATAAAATTTAGGTATAATTGTTTACTATCAATGTGTATGGAAATGAGCGTTGTTAGCTTTACATGTTACACGTTGTTATCATTCCTTCTCGGAGACAGAAAGTTGCAAACAACATCAGCTATGTATTCTTATTTTCTCGATAAACTTCTTTTCACAAATTGCTTATTTAATCTATCTTTCTTGGTATCTTATCAGTATATGAGAACTACTTACCCTACATGCATACGTAGTTATAAGATAAGCATCGATTTTCTATTGGTCCACGTTTATTGCTTTGTACTATTTAATACAGATTTTTCCATTTCTCGATAGTTTACCAGCCGATGCCTTAAAATGCAGTCTGTTGTTGAAGAATTTTTCGAAAATTCTGATTTTCCTCTTAATACCCAAATTTTTGCAACAAGTGACTTTGGTGATTTAACAGCATCTCAATTAGATTTTCCGTTCGAAGATGATGTCGCTGAAGAAAAAATATTATCTTGTTCTGATTGTTATAAGACTTTTAAACATAAGAAGAACTTGAAAAGGCGTAAAATGAATGTACATGGAACTGATGAAAACAAATGCAACCATTGCAATGAAAACTTCGCCAGATCCGATAGCCTCAAACGTCAACTAAAGTTGCACAAAGTATCTAGAGCGAACATCTTTGAAAAAAACCGACAGACTTAATTCTTCTCCTCAACCTGGACCATCCGGATATCAAGCTCCTGCGGCTGAAGAAAGAAGAAATAACACCAGAAGTCGTGCTTGTCTGAATACTTTTCAAACATATACCATTTCAACCGACTCGAACTTTATTAAGAATTTAAATGGCTTCCTCCAGAATTCTAAAGAAGTTATAAGAATAGTTGAAAATAAATCCAAGGAAAAGAAAGGTATCAAGTGGTACGTTTGAGTCAAGGTTCGTTTTGTTAGAAAAACTGCAGAAACTGAAGAAGAGAAATGTGAATCGCATTTTCAATCAATTTGTGAAATAACTCTCCTAAATGAATCACCTGAAAAAAAGTAACAGAAGCTTTTTTAAAAATATTATCGTCATGTGAAGAATTCGAGGGAAGAGGAAGCGGGTGGATTTTAGATGAAATTCTACATTTGGAAGTAAAAACATGTGCCTATCAACCACTAGCAGCCTCTTCATACATACCCTTACCAAAAAGTATAGCGAAGAAAAAAGCTGTAATAAATGTAAAAAACAGCGATGAAAAATGTTTTTTATGGTGCGTTTTAGCTGCTTTTCATCCTGTGAACGTTCATGCCGTTCATGCCGAACGAATTAATAATTACCTTTCTTTCGAAAAAGAAATTAATTGTAAGGGTATTGATTTTCCTACACCCATATCGCAAATAGATAAATTTGAACGAAATAATAATATATTAATAAATGTTTTCAGCTTTGAAGTAGAAATATTTCCTCTAAGAGAATTACTACGTCAACAAGAAGAAACAAACATATAAACTTATTACTAATATCTCAAGGAAGCAAGAAACATTATACTCTAATAACTAATATGAGTAGCTTACTAAATCATTTAACAAGTCATGAACATAAAGTGTTTTTTTGTGATTATTTCCTTCTTCGATTTAGCAGTGAAGAATTATTGAATCTACATCAAGAAAACTGTCAAAATCATAATGTACAAAAAATAAAAATGCCGACACAAGAGGAAAAATGGCTTGAATTTAGCAATCATAAATTCAAACTCCCCGTGCCATATGTGATATACGCCGACCTGGAATGTATTCTAGAAAAGATAAGTTCTTGTGAACAAGACCCTAAAATTTCATCAACTGAATCCATAGCGAAGCATGTTCCATATGGTTTTGCGTATGTTATTGTAGGACCAGATGGAACGATGATCAAGCCTCCTACAGTTTTTAGAGGTAAAAATGCCATAGATCAATTTCTTACAAAGCTCATAGATGAAGAAAAATCAATTCTTGATACCTTGCGTTATGTCAAGCCTATTGTCTTTTCTCCGCCGGATGAAGAAAATTTTAAATCTTCCACACTATGCAGCATCTGTGAAAATCCTTTCAATGGAGATGTTGTAAGGGACCACGATCATCTAACCGGAGCTTACAGAGGAGCGGCACACAATAGCTGCAAATTAAATTTTAAATTAGCAAATTACATTCCTGTCGTAATTCATAATTTACGAAATTATGACGGACACTTTTTAATCCAAGGAATTGGTAAATTCAAAGAAAAAAGAATTCAATGCATTCCCGAAAATAGTGAGAAGTTTATTTCTTTTATTCTGAGCTCATTACGTTTCATTGACTCTTTCCAATTTTTAAATACTTCTCTAGAGAAACTTGCCCAAAACTCAAAGCCTTGCCAATTTCATCTTTGTAATAAATATTTTGTAAGTAATGCACACTTTATAACTAGAAAAGGTTGCTATCCATATGAATATTTTGACTCCTTTTCTAAATTTTATGAAACGCAGCTTCCTCCTCAATCAGCTTTTTTCAACAGTCTAACAAATGAAAATGTATCTAGAGAAGACTACGAATATGCTCACCAAATATGGAATATATTTCAAATGCGTACATTGGGAGATTATCATGATTTGTATGTCACCGTAGACGTACACTGCTGGCCACCGTAAATGCAACACCAAGAAAAACAAGAGATAGCACAACAAAATTTATTTTGTAGATAACATGTTGACCAAGTATCAAATGATTAAATTTATAGACTTCTGTGAAGTGTGGTTCCTGCCAGAATCAGTAGCCAGAATAGCCATCATTGTTAGAGATCACCGTTGCCCCGCGCCTCGGCATTGATTCAAAGAGACTTTGGATGTGTTATTGGGGTGCAGCAGAACAAGCAGCTTCCACACGTTACCAAAGTTGATCTGGTGTGGCAGCTGGGGGTGTAATCTGGGTCAATCGTTGAGCAACCATGGACCACTTGTTTTCTATCGGTGAAAGATCCGGAAAGCGAGCCGGCCAGGGAAGCAATACAATCTGGTGATTGATGAAGAATCTTTGGAAAATGCGTGCCACGTATGGTGGCGCATTATCCTGTTGAAATATGGCTGTGGCCAAGCCCTGAAGGTAAGGAAAGACAACTGGCTCCAGCACCTCGGAGATGTAGCGCTGGCTGTTTAAAGTACCATCAATGCGTACTAGAGGAGTGCGAGAGTGATATCCAATACCTTCCCATACCATAATATCCGGTGCAGAACCAGTGTGGAGGTGCATAACGCAGCTGTTCAGAATCCTCTCTACACGGTGTCTCCAGACTCGAATCTGACCATCACGGTGTTGCAGACAGATCTTTGACTCGTCAGTAAAGACAACTTCATTCCATTCTGCCACCCACATCCTTCTTTCATCACACCATTGACGACGAAGACGTTTGTGGTTCTGCGTCAAGGGTAGACCAAGCAATGGACGTCTTGCAGACAGACCACTCTGCTGTAAACGGCTTCGAATGGTACGCGCAGACACTGAATAATGCGTTACAGACTCAATGTGTTGTGCTATGGTTCATGATGTGACTGAGCGATCCGTCCCTATCATGCGCACAATTTGCCTGTCCTCACGTGAAGTGGTGCACGGAGGTGGCTGCGATCTACCACGTCATTCCTTCGTACCCTCCTGCATCCAACGGTCACATATCCGCATTACAGTTGTTTGGTTTCGTTCAACACGTCTACCGATTTTCATTAAAGTTAATCCACAATCTCGGTAGGCCACTATCCTTCCTCTGTCGAACTTGGATACTTGATCAAAAGCTGATCGCTGTTTTCTAAGAGACATAACGGATCGTTTTTTTGAAAAACCACAAGAAAAACACAATTGCCGAACATGAAATCGTCAAAATCTCCAAGCCTTAAATAGTGCTTTGAGGTGGCGCCACAGGCGCGCGTGATGTGTGTCTGCGCTGAAATTCTAATCATTTGCATATCTCACCTCCGCTAATGCATGTTGTAAATTTCATGCTATTTGCATGCTTCCTTCAGGGTGTTGCATTTACGGTGGCCAGCAGTGTATTACTCTCAGACATATTTGAAAACTTTAGAACTCTATGCCAGAATTACTACAAAATTGATCCATGCCATACATATACGGCTCCTAGCTTGGCCTGGCAAGCATGTCTTAAAATGACAAAAGTACAATTGGAGCTTTTAACTGATATAGACATGCACTTATTCATCGAAAAAGGAATCCGTGGTGGTGTTGCGATGATTAGTCATGGCTACGCTAAGGTTAACAATTCGTATTTATCAACCTATGATTCAAGCTTATCTAGTAGTTACATTATATATTTAGACAAAAACAATCTATATGGTTGGGCAATGTCACAACATTTACCTACACACGACTTTTCCTGGACTGATGAAGACGTTAATTTCATGGATGTACCAGACGATTCGGATATAGGATATATATTTGAAGTTGACTTAGAATATCCAGATGAATTGCACGACTTGCATAACTGCTATCCATTAGCTCCAGAAGAAATTGAAGTAAGTGTCTCTGAATGTTCCCCCTATACTAAAATTATTGCTAAAGAATTCAGTATTTTAAAATCGAAATCTGTAGAAAAATTGGTTCCTAACTTAAAAAATAAAACTAAATATGTTCTTCATTATAGAAATTTGATGTTATATGTACAATTAGGTTTTTTTTTTTTTTTAAAGGTTAAAAAAATACATAAAATTCTAAAATTCAAACGAAGTCCTTGGTTAAAAAAAATTATATTGATTTTAATACTGAACATCGAAAACGAGCAAATAACAATTTTGAAAAAGATCGCTTTAAACTTTTAAACAATGCCGTGTTTGGAAAAACAATGGAAAATTTACGCAATAGAGTTAAGATTGATTTAGTGAATAGTGAGAAAAGAGCTAAGAAATTGATAGCATCTCCAGCATTTCATGCTTATAAACTAATTAATAACGACCTTGTATCTATTCAAAGAAAACTTACTTCGCTTTTATTGAACAGACCCATATATGTTGGTTTTTCAATTTTAGACATTTCCAAAATTTTAATGTACAATTTTCCTTATAATTATATCAAAAGAATGTATGCAAATCGTGCCAAATTATTATTTACAGATACAGATTCTCTGTGTTATATTATTTCACAACTTCAGATATATATAAAGATATGTTTCATAATTCCATTGAATTTGACACAGCTAACTATCCTCCAAATCATTTTCTTTATAATCCCTTAAATAATAAAGTTCTCGGAAAAATGAAAGATGAGTTAAAAGGGATGGTAGCAACTGAATTCGTAGGTCTCAAAGCAAAATGTACAGCATAAAAACATTAACTTTAGAAAAAATACAGCAAAAGGGGTACATAGATCTATTTTAAAAAGTAAAATTTCTCATGAGAGAAGACTATAAAAATTGCCTCATAAATAAGTATAGAAGTCGTGAAGAGTTTAAATCCATTAACAGTTCTATACATCAAATACATTCTGTAAAAAGTACGGTGCGACTACGTTTTCAGCAGCATGAGCTTTCAGCACGGTGACTATTACTTCGGCTTCCATTGACAATACAGCATAGATAGAGACATCGACTCAGTTGAGCAGAATGACTAAGTTAGATGTAGGAGTTGCACAATGTCGTCTTTTCAGACGAGTCAAGGTTCTGCGTGCAATATTCTGATAGCCATGTACGTGTATGGAGGTTCTTACACCTAGTGTAATGGCTTGGACAGCCATTTGGTAGACGACACGCACATTTCTAGTTCGGATCGAAGGTAATTTGAACATTACTGTCGTCTTACGTCCAGTGGTTGTGCCCTATCGTCGAGGTCTGCCAGACGCCTTCTTCCAACAAGATAATGCAAGACCACATGTTGCACTCCGTGTTCTGACTTTCTTCGATACATAGGGTATTCGACTGTTACCCTGGCCTGCATGGTCTCCAGATCTGTCACCCATTGAAAACATCTGGTTATGGGTTGCTGAGAGATTGGCTCGTCACTCCTCTCCAGTTAATTCAATTGACGATGCGTGACACAGACTTGAAGCAGCATAGAATGAGTTGCCCGTTTCTCTCATTCCAGCCCGGTTCGACTCCATGACTAATTGGATAACGGCTGCTTTAACTGCCAGAGGTGGTAGCTGTTTCTACCAATCCCGCACCCCTATGAACCACCCAAACTACTAGCAAATTTAATCATTTTGTCTTCATGTCATACTGTTTACGTTCAGTAAATATCTTTTTTTTTTTTTTTTTTTTTTTTTTTTTTCTTTCCTTACTAGTGCTGTAATATTATTGACCGTTAGTTTATTTTGTCCAAAAGATCTTGTTCAATGTATAATATGACTATATAGTTTAATTTGTCTTCTCTCCCATAGTACTTCTTAAATAATTTTTCATGCGTTTTAAAACTGAAAAAGATCCCCCACTTGATATTAGTATTGTTAAAAATGTTTTCAAGAGTATCTTTTCTTGCAATGCGATCAATTTCTAATAGGACTTTCCTGTATCTTCGTTTTTTAAAAAAAAAAAAAATAGTAAAACTGATACAGTAAATCATCGAAACTAAGATTTATTATCGCCTTTGTAAATATCCTTTAATTTTTGTGTAGCTTTTTTCTTAATTTCAGTTAGGAATATCTTGTTACTAGACTCTTTTAATAATTTAAACTCAACTGATTGCAATGATTTTCTAAAATAATAATAAAAAATTAAAAAAAAAAAACTTTAAGTTTTTATATTTTTTTCCCAAACTCTCGTGAAATTATACTTTATCCTTTTTCAATTTTTCTGACTGAATTATGAAATTTCTGCTTTAATTCACAAATATTTTGTTTTAATCTCGCAGTCTTTAATAGCTGGGATATGTGTTTGCATTTTTTTGCACAAATTATTAATGTCTAGGTTTATTGAAGCTAACTGTAATTGCATTTTATATTCTCAGCTAATTTGATTCTATATCTTGTTTTTACTGTCACACATGTACAAGAAAAACATTTTTTAAAACTTAAATACATTGTTCAGAATGGTATTAAAATTTTTATAACTGTATGAGTGAATATTAAAGTCACACTATTCAGCTATCAGAGGGCTTTTGACAATGAACATCACAATTTTGGACCATGATCAAGTGGATGTGACACCTGAGATGGCGCCTCCCTCTCCTAACTTTCACACCACACCAACAGGATGACATTTCAGCCTCAACATATTTAACATGCATTGGCTCCCTCTGCACAGTAGGTTTTCAGCGGTACTAGAGTCTGAACTCATGACACACAAGCCATGAGTTTGTTACCTTGACCACTAGGCTTACCGTAGTCACAATGTGTTTAGGAGTTGTTAATGCTTAAATTGAGAATTTAATGTTGAATCTGTTGATAAGTTATTCCTTTCCCCTCATTGGCAATTCCTCTCATTTATTTATCCATGCTCGTTTTTCGCCTCAGGGAAATATTATTTTACAAGTGTTAAGAGGTGTTTTTTTAAAGAAAATGTTTTCTTACAAGCAATTTTTTTTCAACAAATGGGAAAATATCCTTTATTGTATAATTTTTAACACTTTCATCTAAATCTAATTCCCTTTCTTCCATTCCATAGTTTTGCAAAACATTGCACTAACAAGTATAAAACTATTGAGAAACCCAGGGTCACATAAACACCAGAATATTCACTATCTAGGTAGTACATAAAAAGAAAAAAAAAAACTTATAATATTCCAATATTATTATTACATTACAATATAAATTGCAGGAAATTATTAAAAAAAAGAGGCTGTCAGATATCAAATTTATTTCTAAAGTTCTCCCTGTGGGATGCGAGTGAATATTAACGTCACACGATTCAGCTTTTGGTGAAGGACCTCGTAATGTTCAACTCGGGCCAAGTGACAAGGACAACACCTGAACTGGAGCCTCTTCTTCAAGCTTTCACACCACACCAACAGGAGGACGTTTGAGCCTCGACTTATTTAATGTGCAGTGGCGTATCGTGCACCCCCGCAGCGCAGGGGAGGGGGGCAAAGCTTGACTGACACCAAGAATGCAATCCTTTGTAAGATTCAGCTGGGGCCCAAAAGCTGACTATGCAGGAGGACTCTAATATTCTCCGTTATGACACTGTTAATGTGCATCGACCCCCTTGCGTGTGACGGGTCTTCAGCGGTTCTAGGCTTTAACTACCCTGAAGGACACGAGACTTCTGTTGGGAAACACAGTTTTGATACTTGTGGTCAAACTCCACAGAGAACTTGAATCTATATTTCGCACACATTTTCAATTTTCTTTTCGAATTTTTATTTTGACTCGTGAAACCAATAGGTACGTATCATAGAACCCCGGGGTTCCGTGGAACACAGTTTAAAAACCACTGGTCTAGATAAAAAATTAAAAAAAAAAAAAAAAACGTATTTTAACAAGGTTAATTAATGCAAAATATAATAATAATCGCGGATTTTATTCTAAAAACTTTGTTTTCTTATATGAGTAATTTGATTTAATTTTATTTATATTGTTTGTTAGTTCAATTTATGTTGAAATAGTTTCATTTTAAAAATAAATGAGTATTTTTTTTTTGAAAATTATCTAGGTATGTAAGCTAAGTGATATTTTAAATATATTTAATACAAAACTAAGAAAATTTATGTTCATGTTTTAAACACAAACCCATAGCCTTTCACAAAGAGTATAAATTGTATAACTATTAATTGCGATAATCATTCAGTTTAATTCTTTTTTTTCTTAACTGAATAAAAATAAAAAATACTTATTTTATATTTTAATAACAATTGTAAATTTTAATTCAGTATAATGATTACACACACACAGAGAGTAAAGATACAAAGTAAAATGTTTATTCAGAGAAACAACTTTTTGCATTACGTTTTACATTACAATTTTTTATTTGCATTACAAAAATAAACAACTTGAAAAATTGATTTCTGTATAATGAGATTACACATGTACAGTAAAGATACAAAGTAAGTTGCTTATTTACAAAAACAGCATTCTGTGTTCCGTTTTACATTACAATCATTTATTTACATTACAAAAATCACATCATTGTGAATTTATCATATCATTGGATTTTATGTCATACTGCTCATTGAATAGGTCTAAGTTCATCAACGACTAATGCACATGGGCAAGAGTAGTAATACCATCCCCATTAATAAATCTTTTGTCATCTTTATATGACAGAGCAAGTTTGTTTTGCTTTATTGAATGTATTGAGTGCAATTTGGACCCATTAGCAGCATATGTAAGCATATTTTATTTTTTGATTAAAAAGACAGGCTTTGTAGTCCTCAAATTTTATTTTATTTTTTATAGTTTGTTTTTTAATTTCTTTAAACCGCTTTTCAATCTTCCCCATTTTCTATAAAATGAAGCATATCGTAATCTGTGAACAGTTTGTGATACCACCCCCTTTGGTGACCGTATCTTTGATTGTCAGCGTGAGCTAGAGGTGTAGGGTTTTCAAAAGGAATAGACATTTTAAATTCTTAATATGATTTTATTAAGAATATAACTTAAATGTTTAACAATTTAGATAAATTTAAATAGCGAGAATCTAGAATGAACACACACAATGATAGTTAAACCGAATCGCGTAACTTAGACCACTTTCTCTAAATAATTATTCACAATCCGCCTTCTCACTTTTAATAATACTACAAGTCCTAATATCAAATAATCCGTCCTACCTTAATCCAAATTTAACTTCAATCTTTATATGGAGACGTCTNGGCGCGTGTGCAATGGTATGTACCTTGTATTACTGGTTTACTTTCCAGGTAACTTCACGAGTGGCTGTCAATTCACGCTAGTATCTCTTCAAACATAACTTTCCCCAAATTGCCATCTCGCTTACTGAAACTTCTGTTCTTTTAAAAGCTATCTTATTTGTATTTCTTGTTCACATCTCTCTTTTTGGGTTTTAGTTGGAAAAGAGTTGCCATTAATCTTGGCCACCAAAGAACCCAGAGGTTATGTTAAAGAAAAGACGCGTGAGCCCGTCACAAGTTCGATAGCTACTTTAGTATGTAATAACATAGCATCTCATGATAAAGCTAGGGATGTAAAGTACCAACAGGGATCAAGTTTATAAGTTTACATGTATATTTTTCGAAAGTTTTCAAAAGAGATCGGTTAACAATAGGACATCTGTTTTTACCTATAGATCACAGTATTCACCAAGATTATTTAAATGAAATTCATTAAACACTTTACATGCGTGATTATAATCCTCTACACTTATAGTCTCTTCATTTAGTTTATTGTAAAATTTACTAATAGGTGGTAAACAAGAATCTTTATATGACAGATATAATATATCTTTATATGACTTTATATATAATCATACGGAAAATACCCCTTTTCTTAAAAGTAAATCTATTTTTTTCTGAATCTAAATAATGTTTCATATACTTAAATTCATCTTTTTTTAGTGTTTTTATCAAGTTTTCCAAACTAGAAGACATGAATTTGAAAGAATCTAAAAACCTTAACTGAAAATCATTTGAAATATTTTTACTGAAGGAAATATATTTTTCTTAAATTAAATTAATTCATTTTTTTATTATATCCTAACTCCTTAATAAAAATATGGGTGTCATACCCAGAAAGATTATGGAAGAAAACAGGCAAAAATTTGGGGGTTTTCATTGCTAAATTGCAACTATTACAACAAGGGCTATTAAATTTTAAAGTAACTTGATTATGATCCCTAACCTTGATATTGTTTTCGCGAAAGGTTTGATCACAAACATAACAATTTTTAGCATTATCATGCAATTGCTTTTCTGATTTGGTAAGAAGTAATAACATTTTTGAGTTTTTAAAAATATTATCAATTTCTATTGCATCTTTTTCTAGCATTTCAATAAAACATTTGGGGGCATCAGTACTTCTATATATTACTGGATCCTTATAATGCCCCCTCGATAACTGATAAAATAACAAAAACCTATTGGGACGTGTTTTTCATAAATATTAGTAATGGAAAAAATTGGATTGGATTTGAGGTAATCCACGATGAAATTAAATATTCTTATCAATGATGTTAGTACGAATCAGTTAATTCTATAAATTTCATTTTGTCTGATAACAAAAGGAAAATTCATGAATTCTTTCCCCGTCCGTAATCATATCATGTTGTATCCTGCATTTTCTTGTCTATCGCTGGTTATCTTTGGGCACTGGAACGCGAAGCGTTCCTCCGTCCCATACTGATGGTATTAGGCTCTTCACGTTGTTTTGCCTTTATAGCCGGTGTGGGATCTGATTGGTGAATGGACGTGGAAAGTAGGCGGAATCGAACTGACAGGTTTCGGCAGGTCTTGCAGGTAATAAATCTTGAGTCTGCAGGCAAGCGATAAATCATTTGCCATTGGTTGTGTGGTATCCGTGAGCTAAAACTCTACTCGTTGTCCTGGTGTCGAATGATTAATACTATTGAGTCGGAAGCCTGTGTGGGTCGCATAGAAATTAAGTCAAAGATAAAATTAAATTAAGAAAATAAAAAATTAAAGTTAAAAATTAGATATTGAATGGGTCATTCCCACATGGGAATGACCGAGAACTACTGTTATGGAGGGTTATATGAATCCAGAAGAATTCTTCTGGGCCTTTTTTTGTTTAAGTTTGGATCGTAGTTCTCCAGATTATTGATATTGACATTATTAATGTTAGGTAGATTTTCGAAGAATTTTTTAGCTAGTTTTTGAATGTGAGATTTAAAAGTTAAAAGTTTGAGTGCTTTATAAATATTTTTATTTCTGGTATATCTACAAGTATGACTGATGGATCTAATAAGAGAGTTTTGTGCATTATCTAGGAGTTTAATATTTGAATTAGCTGCATATCCCCACACAGGACATCCGTAAGTTGGGCCACAATACGGCAGTATAGAGAAGTACTTTATTATGGATATTCATTTCAGAATTCCAGCAGATTAAGGGGTAAATTGAGCGTAAAGCAATCCGGAATTTATCACGTGCGTGTAAAATGTGTTGTTTCCATGAAAGATTTTTCTCTAGTAAAAGTCCTAGGTATTTTGTACTCCAGTGTAGTGATGTGGAAAACAGAGTGGGAGGTGTGCAAGGCTTTCTTCTCCTGGTGAATAGCACTGCTGTTGTTTTTTCAACATTAATTTTTATTTTCCAGGTGTTAAAGAAATTTTCCAGGAGAAGAAGATGGGCGTTAAGCGACTTGGTAATTGTGTCGTGATTTTTGTATGTAGCCGAAATGGAAGTGTCGTCAGCATAAATATTAATCATGGTTAGTGGGTGAGAAGGAATATCGTTAATGTAAATATTGAAAAGAATGGGTCCCAGTAAGCTACCTTGTGGGACCCCGTATTTAATGAGAAAGGTAGAAGAGAGAGAACTATTGACTTTAACTTTAAAGGATCTATTAACTAAGTAGGAATTAATGAGATGAATTAGAGCAGGGGGAAAATTATTAGTGATTAGTTTGTAGATCAGCCCACTGACCCAGACCCTGTCAAAAGCCTTCTGGATGTCAAGAAAGACAGCTCCAGTGGACCTGCCTCTCTGAAATCCAAAAGAGATTTTTTCAGTCAATCTGAGCAGTAGATGATAGGTAGAGAGTTGCCTGGTGAACCCATATTGATTAGGATTAATGTATTGCACTACGTGAACTTTTTCACCCTATTGAGGATAATGTGCTCGGTTATTTTACTTAAAATGCTAAGAAGGGAAATGGGTCTGTAACTTGAGGGGGAAAATCTGTCTTTACCTGGTTTTTTTATGGGAAAAACTATTGCAGTTTTCCAGTTATTCGGGAAATGTCTTAAATATAGGATTTTATTAATTAAGAAGGTAAGTAATAGGAAAATTTTAAGGGGGAAATTTTTAACCATTTTATTGGTGATATTATCTTCACCAGGTGCCTTGTTGTTAGCCAGGGTTTTCACGTAAGTAATAATTTCGTCTGGATCAGTGAGGGATGGGAAGGGACGGGGGAAGGGTGAAAAAGTTTTCGAGAGTGCTAGTAATCCTTTCGTCAATAGGGTAGTCACCAGCTGGCCTATTGTTTTCAGAAAAGTTATCTTTTAAAGTCAGAGCAAGGAGATTGGCTTTCTGGTCATCGTTATTAGCGATGCCAGCAGAACTATTTAAGTTAGGAATGTTAGTACTTTTTTTACGGAAAAGCTTCTGCCACTGCCACAGGCTATTATCTGTTGTGTTAAGTGCTTGTAATCTATTAGTCCATGTTTGTTGTGAGTATTTTTTAAGTGCCTTTTTTAAGTGTGCTTGTGCTCTGTAATAATTAGTTCTGTGTACTGGGTTTAAGGTCCTATTGTAAGTATTTTTCGCTTTATTTTCAAGATAGATGAATTCGTGTATTTCGTTTGGAGTGAAAGAGTGCTTCTTGTTTTCTATTGGCTTAGAAGCTTGGTGGTGGGCGGAGCAAACGGTGGTAGTGAGAAGTGAAATTTTGGATTCCAGCACATTAGGATTTCGTATGCCTGTAAAATCAGATA
>BMAV01006023.1:218855-240787 GCA_019973955.1 Trichonephila inaurata madagascariensis
TACCTGTAAATAAAGGGAAAACATGTATGAATAACAAATAGTATATAATCAGTCTATAAAGATTTTTTTATTCTGTTAAATTTGTTGATGATCAAATGAACTAAGAGTTTGTTAATCTTTTTTTTACTGACATGACATTTTTTAATTATACACTTTCTCTTTGCAGGAGAGCAACCGAAGGAAAAGCGGTATCAGTTGAGATCCAATTATATGAGGGCAAGGAGGAATGACAAAAATAAACCTTCAGGGTCTGGAGCAAAGCCCAAAACAACAACATGGCCCTACTATGAATGAAGTTTCTGGATCCATGCTTGGAATCCAGGAGTACTTCTGGCAATGTTACTTTTGAGCAAGTAGACTTGTTTTATGCAGATCATGCTCGAAACATGCATGAGATGATGCAAGAAAGCATGTTAGAAGGCAGTAGGGGAGACCTGTGTACCTAGGGCCACCATGTACCTGGGGCCACCCCATTTTATTTGAATAATATTTAGTTCTAAGTTTTATAACTCAGTTGGGTGAGTGACAACACCAATTCCTACTTTGGCATTCATTTTGAAATTTTGCAAAAGAAAGCTGTGGCAGGTTATAAATGAAAAACAGTTTTACATGGTCTAAAGTAAAATTTTGCAGTTCATTTCTTTTTATTGTTGTACAATGATGTCAAATATTTTTCTTTGAATTCTAGTAAATAATTTTGTTTGTGACTTTAAGTACTAAATTAGATTTTTAATAAATCCCCTTTCCATCTGGGTTTTTCTGCAGAAGACATTTTGTATGAAATTACCTAGACTTGTACCTAGGGCCACATAATTGCCTTGTACCTAGAGCCATGGCCCTAGGTACAATTGCAATTAATATTCTTTGTTATTATTTCATTAAAAAAAGTTTTTATAATATAAGGAGGAAAGTTGCCTTAATTATCTGAACCATTTTGATTTAGTCAAGTTTTTTATTATAATTAAATGTTATTTAAATGAAGAGTGTATATTTTCTGAAACTTTCAATATGCTTGATTTATAAAAAATATGTTTGCTACCATTATTGTTATTATTCAGGATTATTATTTTGTTAACACAAACATAAGAATTCATTTAATAAAAAAATTCTTTATAATTATAAAAACAGAAGGATGATTCTAAATAATTTCTAATAAGCATAATTCTTGAAGTAAATCCATCAGAGGTGGCTGAAAACCAGGGAGAGGTAGAATCTTGACTGACACTCCGGAAAATGAAGGAATCAAAAATATCATGTTATTAAAATTGCCAAAAAAAAGAAAAAGAAAACTTGTGAAAAAACCTGATTTTGAAATTAAGGCAACTTCATCCAAAGAATTATCAGATATTGAAGATTCTCATTCCACTGATGATGCAAATTCTAACAGTAGCTGATGTGAGAAATACTATTAAAGAGGGGGAGGGGGATTTTTGTTTAACATAAATACAAGGCAAAAAAACTGAAAATTTTTATGTAGCAGAAATAATAGATGTTAAAGAACACTATAGTGTTAAATTTCTGAAGAATATTGCTTGTTCAAATAAGTTTCTTTATGATAAAGAAGAAACTTATGAAATTGACAACAGAAATATTGTGTTCAAATTGCCCAAACCACAATCTGTTGGTGCTTCAGAGCGACAATGTATGCAGCTCACTTTTGTAACCAGTTTTTTAAATTATAATGTTTAATGAAAATACGTGCAATTCATTAATAATTTGGCGCATTGCAAATTAAATAGTTGCATGATAAATCAATATGTTAGCTAATATTGATTCTATTATTAAATTCATGTGTGTATATCTGTTTTCTATTGATTGCAGAGCAAAACCTAAGTTCCAGGGAAAGGCCCTAGGTACAGCAGCTGCTGGCCCTAGGTACAATGACATAATTGTACCTAGGGCCATTTGTGAATTTTTTAAAAAACCTTTTATTTCACAGAATTTATTATTTTAAGTACTTATATTTCCTGTTGGATGGTAGTTAGTACAATGATGAATGCATATCAGTTTCACATTTTTAAAGAGGCCAGTGGCTCTGTTTTTGTGCATTGAAAAAAAGTGGCCCTAGATACACAGGTCTCCCCTACTCCTGAAGTCCCATGGACTCCAGAAAATTCTGAAACTGAAAAGGAGTTGGAAACTCCCAGGCGGAGTTTTAAAAGAAAAAAGGAAACTCCGGAAAACAGTATTGATCGGGAGTATTTAGAAGAACTTAAAAAAATTAATTCATCGACTGTCGATGATATGGACCCGGATAGCATGTTTTTTTACTAAGTATGTTACCGTACTTGAAAAAATTACCACCTACCAAAAATTTAGACTTTAAATTTAAAATGTTTGAATTGTTAAAAACTAAAGTTGATTCAAATTAATAGTGTTTTCACTTGTGTTTTGTAATTTACTACTGATTATATCATAAAGTTTCTATTCGTTATTGTATTCAATTTGAAAACTTTTTTCTTCATTTAATAATATTTTAATGAAATGTGGGGTAGTGTAATTTTCTGAAGGATGTTTGAAACACCTTCAGAGATCAATTTCATAAGAATTTGTTAAATTTTGGAAGAGAAAAAATTTTTCTGTTTTATAAGAATGCAAAAATACAATAACATCAATACTGTTGATAACTTAATTTTTTTATAAAGTTTTGGATTCCAAATTTTGTTAAAACAACAAAAAAAAAGAACAAAGTAATTGGCAAATATGTGAGAAGTAAAATTTTTAATTAATGCATTAAAAAAACCAGAGTAAAATTATTTTTTTTAAAAAAATAGTTGTCATATGCTACAATTAATGGGAAAAATCTTTTTAAAACATTAGATATGTTATTTTTAAAGGTAATTTATTTTCATCTAATTAAAATACATATTTGTAGTTGCTGCTTTTTTCAGACTAATTACACTTGATACTAACAGGGAAAATATAAAAAACAAAGCCATGCCTATATTTGTTTCATGTATTTCATTTTGAAAATAAATGAATAAGAATACAGTTGAGAAATTAATAGCTTGATATCTTAGAATGTTAAATTTCTAGTCATTAGAAAAGATAATTAAAAAAAAGTATTACTTAAGTTATAATTTAAAAAAAACCAGTTGTGTGCTACAATTAATGAGAAGCGCATTTTTGAAACGTTAGATATGTTTCTTTTTATAAGTAATTGTATTTTCATACAGTTACAATACATATTTTTAACTTGCTACTTTTGTCAGACTATATTTACACTTGATACTACATAAAATAAAGCCATGCTTATATTCTTTGTTTCATGTATTTCATTTTGAAAATAAATGAATAAGAATATGGTTGTGATATTAATAGGAACATTAAACTTCTACTGAAATAAACAAAAGTATTTAGTCATTAGAAAGGTACTTAAAAGAAGATTACTAAAAAAATTTACATTTACTTGAGACAAATTGAAAGTCTTTCTTCTGCTGTTATAGACTTTCTATAATTTGAGTCCTGTTTCAATATTTCCAGTCCCACCAGTTCCAACAGAATGGAAAACAGGTCCTCACTCATTCTAAAAAAAACTAGAATTTCCTTTCATCATTCCTAAGGTCTGGATGTAGATGATGAAAAATACCAAATTCTAGTCTTTTTCTATTGATCTCATGAATCCATAATCTATTTTTCTTGCGCTGTTGTCTCCTATGAAAAATTATAGCATTTATCAAAACAGCATCCATGTTGGACAGCAACTGATGGAAGAATGATTGACCCGTGGCGGTGTGAAGGCAAATCTCTGTTCATTCAGAATCGCTGTGAATGGGCAAGATCGCTACAAACTCTGATTCGTTTGGTGTGAAGGGAGCCCCTTATAATTTTAAGGTTTCTGTGAGTCAACAAAATTTGAAGACCGCTGGTGTAGGATTCAACAAATAATAAATCATGAATAATGAAATTTGGTAAACTGAACTATTTTCAGATTTGTAAAAATCAAAAAATGTTTTTTAATAATTAAGTCTGACTGAAATGATATTACAATAGTTGAATTTTTTTTTTTTTTTTTTTGAGATTGAAATTGGGATACTTATTGGTTACGGGGACCATGAGATGGCAATTGTTTTTCTGTGAGTTGCTGCCATCAGAAACATTGGTGATATAATGCAATAAGATGCATTCATTACAAACATGACTGAACAGAATTAGGGGTGTTTTCTGTATGTATATCAATAAATATTGAAATTTTTGTTGATAAAGAGAAATTAATATGCGATGGTATCAATTATTTTGAAAATTTGTTTTTCCTGAATAATTGTTTTAAAACTACAATTTGTTGTTCGTAAACATATCATTTTTCCATCTTAAACTGTACTTAAATTTTATGTCTTCAAAAACAAGATTTTGGTGAAAAATCTAGCTTAACCCTTTTGTAATAGCAAAAAAAAAAAAGTGCCAAATTGCACTATGCTTTTTTTTTTTCTGTATTGACCATCCATTCTACATGAGAACAATAATTTCTAAAATAGTAATAAATAATGGCATGCTCTTAAATAGAATCCAAACCAAGAAGTAAAGATTTAAGTAATGTTTACTTTCATGTTTTCTCCTTTTTTCAATATTTATTTAAATTGTTGCTTATTATGGAAATTCACTTGTATAGCAGTCCTGTAAAAGCACTTGATTTAATTATAGACTCATTAAAAGTACTTAAAAAATTTTAAAAATATTTTTTTTTTATCTTTTACCTTACTGATAATTTAATTATTAGTTTGTATTAATATATTATCTTTTGCACTTGAATAAATATCTATTATATATTCATTTTGTGAAATTAGACTTCATACATAAAGCACTAAAAAATTGTCTGAAACATTTTGGATTAAAAACCAGCTAAGTAATAAAAACAATTATATTAAAGTAAAATTTTAAAATATATAATATTATCTTGATTGACCTATTTCGTACTTTTATTATTATAGCAGCAAATGCAATGACATATTTAATTGTTCTTGGATGTATAGTTTTGAGAAATCATTCTCTCTAGTTAGATACCAAGAATAATTAATAAAATCAGTTTGTGTAGAATATTTGTTTTTAATTTGATTAATTTTGTAAAAAAATAAAAAATGCGTTATATTATATCTGTTAAATCAATTTATTTTAAAATTTACATAAACTTTTGAATAAACAGTTGTAGAATTATATGAAGGAAATAAAAAAAAAATCTTTATTATTATTAGCTACTAATTTGAAATAAAGGCTTTTTTGAAAAAACCAAGTTTTGAGTAAAAGATTTTAATTTAAATATATTAAACAATTTGAACCTTCCACGGGCCTGTAATGTAGAAAATATAAGGAAAGTGATGGCTCAATTTTAAATATTTTTGGTGCTGATTTAAAAAATAAAAAAAATTTCTGTCACAACATTTTCTTGAAAAATTCTATTTTAATTAAGTTTTTTTATGAGTACAGTAGAATCCCGAAAACTCTGTCTAATGTGGATAGAGGGGTGCGATTTTTTGAAAATGCCAGGTTGTCAAGAATGGAATTAAAAAAGATTGTTTCCTCAGAAAATTTGTACTGCACTTGTATGTATTGTTTGCTTGAAATAAATACATTTCAACAAAAGAAAAGTATATACTTTTTGAAGGCATAGAGCATTTACCGTATGAAAAAGAAAATTATTGAATATACTTAGTATACAGTATCAAACTGAGTTATCCAGGGACATAGTTATCCTGACTGCAGGGTTATCGAGTGCTGAGTTTTCAGGACTGTACTGTATTTACCAAAAAAAATTTTCAGCTTTAAATTTCTTCCCTCCATGGCTGACCATTCTACTGAGAATACCACTCTGTGACACCTTTCTGTTGTTATTTCTCTCTACCAATAGTTTTGCCACAAGTTCAAGGCTCGGATACCAAATATAAACTCTCAAGAGCGGATTAACCGTTGTCCTTCTATCAGGTTGAACTTAATGAGATCTGAGTTTCTTTCGAAAGAAGCAGTTGAATTGTTGCGCTCCAGATTGAGAGAAAAAACTTATTGATGAAAGGAACCTCTTTTTTTTATTGGTATGGGAATTTAGAAAACGAATTTAAGTATACTTTGAGAAAGATGAGAACCTGGTCTTGTGTTCAGATGTTCCCAGATTGAAGAGTAAATTTAATATCACCTGTGCTAAAAACAAATGGAGGTAGTTTATAGATTCATCGAAAAGGAACCACAAGGCTGATTTTCTTCATCAAGGAAGCCAGTAAGCATCTGTACCAGTTAAATACTCAGTGTATTTAAAGGAACATTATAAAAACTTGACTCTTATCCTCAATAAAATAATATATGCTGACATCAGTTGGACCATCTGCGGTGATTTGAAAGTTATCTTCGTGTTTTTTTGGTTAACAAGGCAAATATACAAAGTTCCCATGTTTCATTTGTGAGTGGGGGAGCCATGATAATATTTAACACTGCATCAAAACAGAATGGCCGAAAAGAAAATCTTAAACTCGTCACCAAGAATGCGATACTGAACAGCTTAGTTGAGCCCGAACAATATATTGTTAACACCTTTGCATATAAAATTAGGTGTAACAAAGCAATTTGCAAAGGCCAGTTGTTTCAGATACCTTTGCAAAAAGTTTTCAGGCTTATCTGAAGCCAAGTAGAGTAAAAGGTAATCTTTGTTTGTCCAGATATCTGCAAATTTTTGTAGGATAAAAAGTTTGAGACTACCATGACAACAAATGAATCACAGAAGCTTGCGTCTGTTGTGTAAACAAGGTGAAAGACATCAAAGATATGGAGTACAAATATCAAAGAAGATGAGACAAAGACATGCTCACTGGCTACTTTTGGATGTTAACACGAGATGAGCCTTAGATTATGTGTGCGAATGTTGAAGAAAAACATAAAAAGTTTCAAAGGAAAAAAAGTATGCATTTTAGAATCTTTGTTTTTCTTTTTGTGAAATTCATAAAATTTGTTTCAAACTTTCATGTACACAGGCATTATATTTGCTCCTCTTGGTCAATCATTTATTTTACATAAATTATCTTAATAAAAGCTAATTAAAATAGTATGTTGATGTTTTTTTCTAAAAATTGTACCATAATTGGCTATAAAAAGATTAAACTTCGAGAAAACTTCTTGTTTTTCTCCTAACCTGAAGCAACCCATGAGATCTGATGACAATGGTTTTCAATCATTTACTGAAAAATCCATTTGCCTCATCAAGAATCGATATATTTATATAGATTTAATTGGAGAAAAACTACTGTTACTAGACGATACATGCTAAATTTTTTTGAGAGAATTCCTTTTCAAATAGTATTTTAGGAAAAATATCAATACTGAGTTTACAAAAAATCCTGACATGGTGGAAAACAAGTAATATAAAAAAAATTTTTAAGTCAATTCCTACTTTGATTGGATGAATAGAAAGTATTTTATCACCGATTGAAAATTTGAACAAGGTATATATATATAGGTGTGGGATAGTGTAGGGATAATATATATATAGTAGAAATTGTGAATAAATTATAGTTTAAAAAAACTAGAAAACATGCTTTTATAGTGAATCAAACTAAAAAGTTAAAAAATAATTCTTAATATAAAAATAAAATGATCAACAAGAAAATTAATGTCATTGGGGTGCTTTGTACTACATTTTTACACTAACTCAGCATTTTTTTTACTCAGCAGTAAGAAATTATAATTAATTTAGAGCACTCCACGCTTTTACCCCAATGATATTAATTTTCTCTTCAATCATTTTATTCTTAAATTAATAATTTTTTTTAACTTTTTAGTTTGATTCACACACTATAAAAGCGTGCTTTTTAGTTTTTTTAAAACTATAATTTATTTTTCATTTTTTAGTTCGATCTACAATAAAAGCTTGTTTTTTTAATTTCTAAAACTATCATTTATTCTTTGTTGAATTTATCCTTGTGTTTGATATTTGGAGCCGGAATTATGTGGATGTGTGCTGGAATTAGTCTTGCTCTTCAATGGATATTAATTAATGGGTCTGAAGGGTATTTATTCTCTCCGTTTAGGGGGCCTCGGACGAGTCCCATATCGTTATATTTCAAAGATTCCGTCTCTGTAGATACAGGTTTAACTAATAAAAGTGTGTTAAGAAGAAATATTAAATGTCAATCGTATTATATCACCTTTTAAACGTGTTGCTATAATGTTAATTTGTTTCATCACTTCTGAACGTATTGCTTTATAAAAATAAAAAATATTTAGCAGTAAGAACATAAATTATTTTTATTCACATGCATGAGTCTTTTTTTTTTATTTCCATTTTCAGAAAAACTACTCACCCTCCCTACCCTTTTTCACATAAAGAACACTTTTTTTTTGTTTTATTTGTGTTAACTGCAAGCCTATTCGCAGTTTTAGGGTTGCTTCTTAATCTTTTAGTTGCCAAATCTGAAAATGGTTTATGCAATAAGTCACCAAATCTGGAAATAATATAATGAATTAGTTGCCAAATCTCGAAATCTTTAATATCCTTTTTTTTTAATGAGGATCCTGGTCTGGGCAATGAAACAAAATTATGAAATTATTGTATTGTCATTGGTCCTTGACAAGTGTGCAAAATTTCGAATTAATCTGACTGTTTAAAGTGGGTAAAATCGAGTTCAAAGATTCCATTACATACAAGTGAAACTTATAAAAGCATGTTAAAATAGAGCATGATTTGTCTGCATTGTTATAACAATGCATACCCTGTTTGACTGAAAAATCGGTAATTAATTTAATGAATTAATATTTGAAAAAACTATATTAAAAAAAAACATTAAGTATCATTCACTACAAGTTTAAAAAAATTTATTTGAACTTGTGTGAATGATTGTGAATAGAAAGTATTTTATTAACAATTGAAAATTTGAACAAGATATATATATAAATAAATATATATGTAGGGAGAGAGTGAACTAATAGTAGGAATTGGAAAAATGGTGGCCATTTTTGAAATCAGCACACCAAGTTACATAAAAATTACCAAAAACTGTATTTTTCCAAAACTAATTTTGCAAGCCTGTGATATTTAAATATTCCTTTAGCTGTTTGATTTAAAAAGTTCTATTATATTAGAAATTATGAAACTGAATTTTCACATATTTGTACCAAATGAAGAAAACAGTACTTTTTGATTTCTTTTTTAAATGATGAAATATTTTTCTTTATATAAATAAAATATTTTAGTTTTCAATCTTTAAATTCATATATATACTTGAAAATATAAATAGTTTTAGAACTGCTATAAAATAAAAGCCCATTTCTCACATTATTAATGCTACTACATTTTTGTTTAAAGCAAGTTTTAAATGAAAACTTTTAAAAATGTTAACTTATCAAGCTGTTATATTTTTCAGTATGTGCATTTGTAAGACAATTTTGTATTTCATTAGTCTTAGACCATTGTAGCGAAATGGTTACGGTTGTGAACTCTGTTTCTGTTGAGTTGCTGGTTTGTTTCCTAATGCTAATGAAGACTTGATTTCCCTGAAGAGACTGGAGATGCATATTAAATACATTGTCACTATTTATCCAACCATAGTTCAGGAACAACCTTAGGCTTAAAATCAGTCAAGTGAGCAAGCATATATTTTTGAAATGGGCTTCAAAGTCTTGATTTGACTTAGTTTAGAAATAAACTAGGTGAAGAAGACTTAAGAATTTTAACTATATACTGATCTTGGTTTAAAATTAACAAGTCTATCACAAGTAGTTCATACATTGCTTTGAAACATTTTAGATTCAACCAGTAAGTACTAGAATGAAAATGAATGCATGCAACTGTTTTTGTTAATTTTCTTCAAGAGAGACTAGAATATTTGGTAGGAGCAAAAAAGGGCTTTCTTAAGAGAGGTACTAGGAAAAACCCTTTTATGTTTAATTATTATTAGAGTTTTAAATATTACCACTTTTGTAATAGTTGTATTAAAAATGTATATAAAAATGCAAAGTTTAAGTACAAAAGGGCTTTAAGGCAGTTTACTTTGTTACTTTTTCTTAGAAGGTTTCCTATACTTTTTATACAAAAAATAATTGAATTTTAATTTGTATTATTGCAAACTGTTTGAGAACTGCATTAATTTACTATGAGTATGGTATGTATAGAATTATTCTACAGTGCTCCCGATTCTGTTGAGATTTTCCATCATGTAAGGATTTACAACTCCAAGGTGTCAAAAAGATCTTTCCTTTCTCGTATGAAGGTTGCTGTCTACTGCACAGGTGGTTAAAATGACCTTCAGGATAACTTAGTTAAATATTTCTTCACTTTTGACTCTTTTTGTCTTTTAATTCCCTTTTGTAGAGTTTTGTCTAGATCTCAAATACACAGGTTTTCCTCGAAAAAGTGTATTACATAACTGTATTTAGATTTTGATATATGACTTAAGAAGCTATAAATTATAATATGTATTTTTCCTACATGTTATACATTTTTATGAATAAAACATATGCACATTTTTTAATGTGTTTTTTTTCCTTCTCTTTCAGATGGGTAGATGCCTCTTCTGCGCCAATATGGGATTTTTTGTCTTCATATCACAGACAAAATTTATTTCTCTTAGGAGAAATAAATAGATAACTGTTAGCAGTTATCTTTTTACTGTTTCCCAACAGCATTAAAGCCATACAATCTATAGATGTGGTAAATATATTATGGGAGGCAATTCCAGATCCCTTTTTTACTCATGTTGAAATAAGTGAAGGCTGTGATAAGCTTCCTATTTTGAAAGCAAATTAAGAAAAATTTTTAAAATTTTCTGAATGTAATGTTTCATCTGGATTTCTGCTGGACTCACACCTAGTCCATTTGTGCCGTTGCAGTATTCAATAGCTTATGGGCTCAATCTTTCAACTTCCTCATGGCATTGATGAACTCATAATTCCTGAGAAATTAAAGTACTTGAGATTAAATATTCCATATCGTCAATAATCAAAAGTGATAATTCCTGATTTTACAGAACCGTTTATTTTTAAAATCATTACTCATACAGTTTTTATACAATAAAAATCTTTCCCCCTCCCAAAATCTTGCTGTATTAAAAAAGAAATATCAAAACAGGAAAGCAAAATAAAATAAATGTGTATATTTTACATTGCAATTCAAATATTTCAGGTTTCTGTGCAAGATATATAAGTCAGACAAATTTAAAAAAATCATCTTTTTCAGAATTTAGTTATTTTTTTTTAATATATCAAAATAGGAAGATGAACAGAATTAAGTAACTGGTATATACATTTTAAATGCAGTACTTCAGATTTCTCTATGTAACGTAAATTTAGTAATGATATCTTTCTTGCATGTGATATTTCTAATTGTGGAAATTGTTTTTATGCCTGTGGTGCTCTTTATAAATGCAGCAATTTTTTTATTTTATAACTGGAGACCCATGGAATAATGCATGCAATTAATATTTTCTACTTTCACCATTTCTATTTTGAAACTCAAATTAGTTTCTTAAAAAAATATAGTAACATGATAAGTGAGAGAACAACACATGCCTTTAAAATTTTCTGTTCTTATTTTTCTTAATTTTAAAATTTTATTAAAAAAAAGTAATCCTTCAGTTAAACTTCCCATTTCTGTTAAATTTTAATAGGTCATTAAAGCCAGTTTCATTTGAGTAATGTTTCATGTGTATCATAGAATTTTAAGTGTTTCACTCAAGTCTTTTGGATTAGAGTAGACTTATTTGATCTACTCAAGAAAGTTCAATTAAAGTTAAATTATGTAGAGTTTTAAGTAATAAACATGGATAAGTTGATCCTTCTATTAAGTGTCTGTAGAATATTTGTGTACTCTGAAATTCAGATGAATCTCGGAAACACTACCATTTATATAGATATGTATTAATTCACTTCAAACATTTATGTTAATTGTACTTAATATGTGTTATATGTGTAGAGATGTAGATTTTGGACTTCTGAATTTTCAGTTTTCGACATTTTAATGATTATTATAAAATTTAAAATAATTCCAAACTTGAAAAAAGAAATACTGAATTGTTTATAGTTGTTTGGTTGCAAGTTTTTAGTTTACTTGTGCAAGAATTTGGATCGAAGGTTGAACAATTCAAAAGCCAAGTCACTCATCATTTGGAGGTAGATTGTGTTTAAACTTTATAAATCATTTACTTTTTGAATTGTAATTTGTTTAAGCATTTAATTGATGTAATTTTTTTAATGTCTTGTTATAAGAGGATTATATATAAATAATTAGAATATAGCTGTTTATGCAAAAGGTGTTCTCTTAACTAACCTCCTTTCTTAATTAACCACTTAACTCAAAATGTGATATTTTTTCAATTTTCTTTTTATGAAATGTTGCAATTAATTGAAAAATTATTGCTTATTGTTGATGTTATAATTTTGTGTTAGGAGTTTAAATGTTGGTTGATCCTTGATTTGTGAATTGCAATAATTCCACTTAATCTTCAGTTTTGTTACCTGGCCAAATGTGATTCCATTAAGAGGAGTGCCTAATATAGTTATTTTCACAATTTATAATGTACATTGGAAACAATTATGAACAAAAGTTATATTCTTGATAATTTTTACTATTGCTATATTTACCTTTTGTTTGTAAAATCTTCTACTTATCCAATTTACTGGTTACTATAAGTTTTTTTATAGTATTATATTTTCTAAATTGTTGTCATCTTTAATTAGTATGAATAAATGCTAACTTGTTACTAATGTATATTTTAAAAAATTGTGTAATATATTCAAGTTATAAAAATGTACAGTTTTTTACTTGTGTTAACTGTATCTCGATAAGTGTGAAAATTAGAAATAAAATAGTTCCTAATATTGCCTTTTGTTGTAATGGGTTTTATTTTAAGAATATGTAAGTTTTCTTCATTTTTATCAAAATACCTTCTTTCTTTTGTTTGAAGCATAAAGCAATGACCTGAATTCAAAATCATTGTAAAAATGATTTACTGTTAATTTCTAGATAAGACTGCACACAAAGAAAATGGTAATATGATTCACATATGTTTGTCATTTATGATAATTAAAACTGTATTGAAAGGTGCTGGGAAGTAATAATTTTATTAATTTATGGTTGATAATCCGGAAAAGCCTGCCATATCTTTTGGATATAGGCTTTAATTTCGTATTCTTGAAAGAAGTGTGTATAAAATGTCATTTTATTTGCTGATTCTAAAAGTAATGAACCTCTTATATTGAGTAAAATAAGATTTGCAATCAAATTTTTTATACTATTCTAATATAAATGTTTATTGTTTCTCAATTTATTCCTCAAAACAATTCATTAATTTCTTTCAATGATAAACTTTTAAATCATGATATTAAGTAAATAAAATAAATAAAAGTAAATGTTTGGCAAAATTTTCTTGTTAAATGAAATAAATGCATGTCGAGTCAATTTTTTATTGAATTTAGAAAAAGAAACACAAAATGCTCTTTATTTAAAAAAATAATTTAATTTAAATGTAATTAACAATTTTACTTGTTTTTAAAATGATTAATCACTTTCATGAACTTTCAGTTTTTGTCTCTTCTCAGATTTTGTTGATTGTAAAGAAATGTGTCCTTCGGGTAGCAGATGGCTATATCCAAAGATGCGTCCTTGATATTTTTAAAAATGGAGTCACATGTATTCGAAAGTACTATACTGTTCGAATAAATTGGGACAAATGGGAAAAAAGGGTTTTCTAAAACCTTAGCTTTTTATCATTACATACTTTAAATAGACTGAAAAATCTATATATTAGTACAAAGTATATCTTTCTTTAGCAGATATGACCTCTTCAACCAGTATTGGCATTGACTCCACAGTAGTAGCACACATGCTCTTGATTTCATCTCATCTTGGAAACACACTAGTATGTACCTTTTTATCATTTGCTCTGTTGTCATGCAATTCATCTTAGCGAAACGATTTTCGAGAATGTACCATCAATTTTGAATAGAATTTAAGTCTGGAGAACTTTCAAGCCAATCGGAGCACTTTTATTTTATTTTCTGCATAAAAGTATGAACCAATTTCAAATTGTGATAAGGGACCAATTCGTGTTGAAATGTTCCATCAAATGTTTCCATGCATGGAACAATCCTACAAAATAATATTTCTATATATTTGACAGAATTCACTTTGTATTTAAGAGGAACTAAGATTCCAGGGCCATTTGTTTGTGAAAAAACAACATCTATTTAGAAGGGTGTTTTACAATCTGTTGGATATGACCTGGTAACAAAGTTTCAACTTTTCTTCGTCTAACTACACTTGGTTTGTATCTCTGCGAAAATAAATGTTTCAGCACTCAAAATCACCTTCTTCCAGTCGTTAACAATCCATGATTGGTATTTTTTGGCCCATGCTAAGCGTTTTTTCATCATTTTCTGAGTTAAAAATAATTTTTTTCCTCAGTCTTGTTGCCTTAAGATCACCTGCCTTTTCCGTGCAGTTGAGGTACTCACTTCAACACCTTTATACAATAAATCCCTTCAAAGGTCTATGCTTGTCTTTTTTGGATTTATTTTGCTACTTATTAAAATTTTAATGATTCTTGGAATAGTTTTCCACTTGCGCCCACATTTTCTTTTTAAAGATGATGTTCCAGAATTTTGAAATGTTCTTAAAACATTTTAATTCAATCACACCAACTGCCATAGTTATATCTCTCACAGTCATAGAAGTGTGTTCATTGAGAACGATTTATTTTAGAACGGTTCCTCTGAGTAATTCCGTCTTTGAACAAGTAAAAGTAACACATGTTATACAGAACGCAAAATTGAAATCTTCAGCTGCACCACTGAAAGGCTAACAACTGGGCTCCTTATACATTAAAATGAATAAATCACAGTCAAATTCGATCTGTCACACTATCCAAAGGCAGATATAACAGGTTTGAGGTGCTCCAGGACATCACTAGTAATCACATACTAACTCAAACAAGAAAAACATGTTTGTTCCCAATTAATTCGAACAGTATAGTAAATATTAACAAAAAAAAGTGAGTTTATATTAAAATTCCACCAAATTAATGCATTTAATATAATTCAGGTATAATTAACATTTTAAAACCTGTTGCCAATTTTAAGATCTTGCACCAGGGCAATTTATTTTTTAAATTTTCTTCGTAAGTTATCAATATATGTACAACTATAAAATAATGTTAAGCAATTTTTATATCCATTACGCATTTGATAAAATGGAATTTTGTTTCGAAGCTGTAAAACTTAATCCAAGACTTTTTTTTTAAAAAGTTCAAACATGCATTGGTTTATGCAGTACTAGCTTGTCTTCTGAAATAGAAATTTTTCTGATATTTAATCTTAAATGATTTTGCTACCTTAAATTTTTTAAATTTATAATGTAATCAATTTTTAATTTTCTTATCAATTTAAAAATGAGCAAGTTAATCATATAGTGTTCGTTGTACCCAGACCGGAAATGAAGGTCCGAGAGGGCCGGGTACTCTTAACATACACCCCCAGCTATGCTAGGAGAGGTTCGTGACTCAAAGCTGCTGGCACTTGTTAAAAAACTTTCTTTGCAAAATTAAAATTGTTGGTTTTTAAATTCAGTAATGTTTTTGTTCTGTGTGACATCATGTAGCTTGAAAACTAAGGTTTCTAAATTCTCTCTTTCCTACTTTCCTTATATAGGTCTTTTTAAACATTTATTAAAATAATGACATTATATCAAAATTATATTTTTACAGCAGGTTGTGTAAAGAAAATCATGCAATAATACTTTGCATAGCATTATTATATTAATCTTTAGAATGATTTTTAAAAAAAAAAATATTGCTGTTAGTGACAAGCATGTGAAAAATGTTAAGAACTTTGAGACTTTGATAAAGAAAATATAAATTAGTGAAACACATTAATAATACTTTTATTATTTTGGGTGTGGACAAATCTTTTACAATGTGTGTATTATTTTTTTAAATATTAATCATGTGAACATTCAATAGGAACTCCTTCTTTAAAATCAATAAGGTTACGCTAGCATTTTATATTGGTTAACCATGTTTGAATCTGCTTGAATTTATATCATTCTGGAGATTAAATTTAGTAGTAGACAGGATAAGAATTAAAAATATCTTTCAGATATAACATTTTCCCGTTTCCCTTTTTGTTTCAGTATAGACCAGTGCTTCTCAAACTTTCACTACTGGCGGCCCTATTTTCAATCATAATTCTTATCACGCCCCCCTTATACAATAATAACGTGCATTGTCGCTAAAGCTACCATACGATCTTAATTATAAACCGTACAAATTCACAAGAAAGTATTAAATTTTGTGTTTGTTACTTTTAAGTAATATATATTTTAAGCAAATTATATATATATACTTTTAAGTAATATGATAATTATCATGTTATTTTTCGTGTCTATAATTTTTAAATTGGAACAGATTGCAAAATGATATTTATTTAAAGATTTATTTCTTCTATCATCCATTTCTAAAAGTTTAGATGACATTAGAAAATAGTCTATGTTGCTCTCTATCATATCCGTCACAATTAGCATTCTCGCGAACGTCTGAGCAAACTATTCGACGTCTGCGCAAAACGTGTAATTGCAAATGTTGATAATTTTTTACCTTTGCAGACCTAGCATATTCCCCGGGAGCTGGTATCACTTTTTAGTGTGTGGCACCGTATAATAGGCGATATCAATTGCCGCAAGTAATTTTGATGCTTAGTTTCCTCCTCAGAGGAAGGCACCTGAGCTCTGACGATGCAAAATTGAACTTTTGAATTTTTTTTAAAGAATTTTGGCTGCCAAGCCGAATGGGCACTTCAAGGGATTTTTTACATGCCGAATAATCATACGACATGGCCGTTCATGACCGCTGTCGAATTTTTGCATCATGAAAATCCACCGAGATGGGCTGGGGTCGAACCCGCAACCTTTGTGGTGCAGATGGCCAGTGACAAACTAACTACGCCTCCCAGTTAGCACTTGCTGAATTGTAAGGAGAGTAAAACCAAGAGCACGGCAATGAATACAAAAATGTAAAATGATTTTTTTAAATGAATGCTCATATTATAAATAGATTTAAACGAACTGTGTGTGTAATTGTAATCCTCACAAATTAGCATTTATTATAAATGTTAAATAATGGAAAAGAATGTAAAATTCCGATAAAGAATAATTGTGTTATTTTTAATATTTAAAACGAGAAGACTTCAAAATGTTTTAACCCAGGAGCAGACGCGCACTGGATACTAATGGTAATAGTCACGCGGGGTGACTCCATCACTCCGAAGCTTTATTTACAATTATTTTTATTGTACACAATAAAAATCACAATTCCAGTGAATGATTTAACTAAGAAAAAGTATACTTACCTACTTTCTACCTTTGTTCATAGATAATTTGAGAAAAATTCCAATAGAACCGAATTAAAATGTTTAAGGTACGCGACCTTAATAAAGGACACAAATCACAGAAACTTTTCACGAACATTATAGGAATGATATCTGCAAGCAAAACTGTCATATTTGTTCAAATTTTTGTAGTTTGACTCTGTACCCCGCGCGACCACTCCCGAGTTAAATATGTAATCAGTGTAAAACTATGAATGTTAGTTATAAAAAGGAATTATATAAAACGTGTTTCATCATGCTTTATATGTTTCAGAATACTCATAAAAATAAATATTGGCCAAATAATCTTTCAAAGTGCTTTCTGTGCTTTTCGAAATGTCATATATCTCTTTCGTATACGCGCATTATTTACAACTTCCCTAAATGAAAAATAAAGGCATAAAAAAGGAACGAACGAACGAACCATAACATTAAGTTCGAAGGTCAAACAGATGAATTTTTTTATCTTCCTAGAATGTTTCTCTGGGTCTGGGTTTTGTCTTTTCTCTGAAATAGTTTTTAGGTTGAAAAAGAAAACTCAGTAAAAAAATCTCTCATCGTGGGATTACAGCAAATGAAACAAAATGTTATGTTTCTTATGTAGTTATAGGATCAGATAGCTAATGAATGTATCGAAATGAAAGCTTTTATGTTTGATGAAGTAATACTAATAGATTTTATCAGTGTAAATGTGTATTTTTTGTTATGTCAGAAAATATTTTCTTAATTACAGTAAATTAACTTTTAAAATCTTTTATTTTCGATATGCTCGCGCCCCCCTCCCCAGGGAGGCGCGCCCCACACTTTGAGAAACACTGGTATAGACCAAAATTTCATTTTTACTTTTAAATTAACCATTTTAGCTGCATATCTCTGACACACAGTATCTTTGCTACTTGTCATCTCCAGTTGAGGTAATTGCCTACTTTGAGAAACATTGCTTTATATCTCTTTCCTCCACATTGTCAAAAGAAACTTTTTTTGAAAAAAAAATTTGAGTTTTTGATATATTTCTAAGATCTCCAAATCATTACCTTTCCAATGATATAACATACAAGCCATTATATGAATTAGAAGTATTTTTTAAAATGACTTTTAAAAAATAATCAGCTGCCACGGGCCATGCCCACTTTGACAGATTAAGTGTAAATATTGACATTTTAAATCTGAGAACTTGCAAAGCCTCCACAAAATTTAATTTAATCATACACAATCAAGTGTAAATTAAATGAAACTTAACTGCAAGTTTAACTGTTAGTTTGTTTACGTATTTTTGGAGCCAAGTTTGTAAAAATGATGAAATTACTTTTAATTTGAAATTTAGTACCTGGACGAAATTTTTTTTGTAGTATAATTAGAAACAAATGGTGAAATTTTTATACTTCTAAATACTGAATAACTTGTTTGTGATGATTCTATATAATACATTAAAACGTGCTTTTTGAAAAAATGATAATTATAAAATTATTTCAATAGCTTAGAAATGAGATATATGGCAGAAATGAGAATGCACTTATTGCAACCAATATAGATACTGAACAGGCAATAGTTGTTAAAATATTCCATATGCAAAACACCTGCTTTTCATCTAAACAATAGTAAAAGACATTTCATCCAGTAAATCAATGGAAATTGAAGGGAAACCAAGAATCTTATCCTTCATTACCGTGCCTAATAAATTATAGGCTCCGTTTTTTTTTTTTTTATAAGGTAAGATTTTTTTATAAAAATTTCTGTTTTCTAAAATTTATATTTTTAAAAATGTGTGAATTTACTGTATGTATGTACTCTATGTTTCTTAAATGCAATTGTGTATACTGAAGTGACATTTTTGAAATATTCTTAAAATATGCAGATATGACAAAAAATAACAATTTTCAATAAATTCATAATTTTAATGCTCAGTGAACTAAAAGTTTGTCTTTGAAAAAACTAATAAATATATTTAAAAAAATTTCACTTCAGTATAAATATAAATGTCTAATTGATATACAATAAAAATTTGAGTATTTATGTTTAATAGTTTCTGAGAAAAAGGTATGAGATGACACATCAAATGTAATGTTTGTTGTCTTTGCGAGAAGCTTGTTACATACATTAAAATACATAAATTTCATGTTTAAAAACATAAAAACAGTTTTATTTTGGCTGTTTTAGAAACTGTCTGCAACAACAAAATCTAATGATATTTTTTACAAGAGCCTAACAAAAACTTGCGAAATGTCGTATAATCAGGTATTTTTAAATACCATCTCAAATTCATACCAAAACCATATTGATACATTTTCACATTATATTTATAATACTTTATGTTCAAATTTGATATTTGTAAAGCATGAAGACTACTAATTCTTCAAAAATTGATACAGAATTGAGAAAATTAATGTAATACAAGAAATTATCTCATTAAAAAAAACTGAAAAATGCTATTCTGGGCAATTTAAGACTTTTTTGTTTACTATTTTATGCAAAATAAATTGCAAAGATTTTAGTGTTTAATAAAATGGGACAAATACATGTTGTAATTCATTATTTTTCTGATGAAGTCACACTTTATAGTAAAAATTCCATTTTCTCAAAAATGATGTTTTTAAAACTGTACGTATCTTTTTCTCAGAATATAATGTATGTTTGCACATGAAATTTCCCCCTCATGTTACTATTTATATTCATGTGAGTTTTTTGGGGATTTCCCAAAATATTTGACTGAAATCCATATATCGTGACAAAAAATGTCAATTTTTTTAAAATTCATAGTGATATTTTTATGTTACATGTTTTTGAGAAAACTGAACAATATATTTTAAATATTTCACTTCATTGCAAATATTAATGTGTATTTATTGTTCAGACAAGTTTTTAAGCTTTAATATTCAAAGGTATTACAATAAATGGTAACTAATTATAACTCGGATGTGTAATGCTTTTTGTCGTTGCAAGAAGCTTGTTACATGCATAAAAATACACTAATTTCATGTTTAAAAACATAAAAACAGTTTTATTTTTGACTTTTTTAGAAATCTTTTGTACAGTTTAGAGAAAATTTTGAATTTTGAAACTTTTAGAAATTGTGCTTGCATATGAACATACAAATCCATAATGAAACCTTTCACAATGTCGTAAAATCACATATTCCCAAATCATTACTTTTACTCATTGATACATGTCTACATTATATTTATGATGTTTTAAGGTCAAATTTGATATTTGTAATGCATCGAAGTTAAATATTCTTCACAGATTGTTCCAGAATTTGAGAAAATTGATGCAAAATTCTAAAAAAAAATCTCGTTGAACAAAAACTGAAAAATACTATTATGTATTTTCTGAACATTTTAAGACTTTTTTGTTTCTTATTTTATGCTTTAAATATTAAGAAGATACTAATGTTTAATAAAATAGGGCAAATACATGTTATTATTCATTATTTTTGTGATGAAGTGCCTTTTTACACTAAAAATGCAATTTTCCCAAAATGATTGTTTTCAAAGTGCGTGTACCTTTTTCACAGAATCTACTGAATGAATGTACTTGCAATTTTTATACTGCACATAAATAATGCATAACTATTTATAATTGGCCTACTTTTTGGGGGATTTTCCCAAAATATATTGCTGAAAAGCAGTTATCGTGAAAAAAATGACAATTTTCAAAAATTTCAAAGTGATACTTTTACGATGAATTTTTTTGAAAAAAGTAAACATTATGTTTGAAACATTTTACCATTATTTAAATAAAAAAGCCTAATTAATATACAGACAAAATTTAAGGCTTTAATATTTAACAGTTTCTGAGAAACAGGTTCCTAAAATGGCTCAATTTAACATTGTTGGTATAGGGGGTTCCGACTACTCTTAAAGAGGATTTATATGGTTACTTTAAAATTAAAGATTTGCACAACGAAAATGTGATTTTAAAAATTTGTAGCTCTAATAACATTTTAAAATTTCAGCATCAGTAAAATGTGCTTTTGAAGCTAAATATTTAAGGAAATAATATTTTCTTCTGGTATGATAATTGTGCTATTTAAAAAATGTTTTGAAAAGTTCAATGCATAGTGAGTTAGAGGCTATTCAAGATATGCTAACCTTGTATATTTTGAAACTTGTCCCATTTATAATTATTTATTGAACTGATTTGAGATTAAGATAATAGTTTATAACATGCTTAATATTTTTACTAATTACATTGCATTTGTGATTCACATATCCATATAAATCTTATAGTTTTAAAAATATCCATATGGTTTTGTATCCATATTAGAATAATTGTTATGTTATAGTACTTTTTTCTGCAGAATTTACTGGAGGAAACCAGTAAATATTTTGATTAAGCACTTTGGTTTATCTTGTATAAGTATTAAGAGACTTAAATGTTCAAAAGTGAAACTTTCTTATACATGCCTTTCTTCTTTTAAACAGTAAATCTTAAAAAATTGTTTATGTGAGAAGGTGTGCTTAGATATTAGTTTTTACATGCATACCAATAATTTTTAAATATTAGCATTTCATTAAAAAACTAAAAGTACTAAAATGAGATTAATAATTTAAAGTTTCTTTTAATTTTTATTGTTGTCATCTCATATGGAATTGGTTTTTTTTTTT
>BMAV01006023.1:245787-273243 GCA_019973955.1 Trichonephila inaurata madagascariensis
AAAAATGCTGCTATTGTAGCACTTAGCATAGCTTTGACGTGATTGGTGTTACTGCTACAACAGTTTAGAATTTTATTAAACATAACATTGATAAGTTTTCCCTTCTCACCGAGGTTTTACTGGCCTTTTTTTAAAATTTTCTTTTCTGACTACTCAATCATTCTTAGAAGTATCTTATGCACTCATATTTGATGAATTGTTGACACCATACACATCTTTAACAGAAAGGTATCCTTGGAAACACCATCACAATAGAAATACATATTTTTAAGATTTCGTAGTGCAAAAACAGACAAAGATTTTGTACACACCAATAGATTCCATATTTGAAGTAAATCCCAGATGATTGCAGGAACACGCTTGTATAACTGGACTTATAGAATTCTAAAAAAACTTTGATAACATTTCCAAATCTAGAATTCCCCATTGTTAATGTATAAAGTTTCTATAGAAACCACATTTAGCAATGAATGTCCATGTGTCTCTGCCGTCAACGGATATTCCACATTCTTCAACTGACATTTTGGAACATTTTAGAATGCTCTTTGCTTCCAAAGCAGTGCCATTCATGGCATCTTTAGCCGTTAGTGTAGCAGCAGCCAAGACTTTCTTTCACAAAGTCTAAATGCTCCTTTTGTCATACAAGGCCAGTTCAGCTTAGCACATAGCTTTTTCACCGAAGAATGTCATCTTTCATTCACTCACCTTCCACAAATAAATTGCAAATTAATAACACTTTGCTGTTTTAGCTTTTCAGTAGCTGATTGATTGATTGATTGAATATTAACGTCGCACTGTTAAGCTACACGAGGGCTTTTTTCAGTAGCTGAAAAAAGGACAATAAAAGTACACTTGGAGCATTTTGAAGTCACATTAGAAGTCAGTCCAAACATATAATCTTCATGCTGGTACAAATTGTTCTCAAAACAGTTGGAGAAACACAAACTTGAAAACACACTTCCCAATTTAAATAAAATATTCTATTACTTCTTAATGTTTCACTAAAACATTCTTTGTTCTGTGAAAATGCATTTGCTTATTCCAGTTTTTGTTCATTACAAGTTTAAGCACATCCAAGTCAAGAACACTACAAGTCAGCACTTCCACTGTTTTTGTGAATCAGTCACCAGCATAGTTGCATTTTCAAGAGATTAATTTAATCGATTTGTTACCCGTTATAAGAAGATAACAACAAAAGCAAAATTTTCAGAAACAATTAACGATTAAAAATTGTACAATTAAAACGAAAAAGTTCAGTTTTTTGAAGAAATTTGGGAGCAACACTCGTAAGATTCAAATCAAAACAAAAACATGTGAGGTCAGAAGAAACAGATGTTGCCTATCGCAAAAGTCCAATTAAAAGATTGAAATTGATGCCTATCAATAAAATAGTTTTAAAAAATTGTCAGAAATTGTTTTTAAAATTATAATGGGTTGAAATTGCAAAAAATATGGGTAAAAGGCATGTTAAGCAGTCAACTTCCGGTTTCGATTTCACCGCCGTGATAATATTTTAAACACCTGTAACTTTTTTTCTAATTATCGCACAGACAAAACAAAGGCAGATTTAGAAAGATAATTGTTTGAATTTTAAAAATATCAAATAAAAAGAAAATGTGATTTTTGACCGAAAATGACGTTTTCAACGTAGTCGGATACCTTAAAAGGTAATTGGGTATATATATATTTCAAAAATTTTATCACAAATGAATGAACATACTCACAAGAAACTTCTTTAGCTATGATATTTGCTCTTGAATAGCCCTTGTTTGTTCAGTTGCATTATGCTTATTTCAGTCGCAAACTGGAATATTATAAAACGTACAGGGCATTACATTCTGCTTTTATGCTTGAATTCCTCATTCACTTCTACTATTTAACATTTAATTAATTTTTCGTGAAAAAAAATGGTGCTATGAATATGTTCAAATTTCTAATGTGATTAGAATTTTTCTTCTACAGATATGCTCTTTCCTCACTTTAAGCTTTTTAATAATATGTGCTACATATAAGTATTTGATCCTCCTGAGGCATCCATGGTCCGGAAACCAAATTTCCCATTCTAAAGGGGACCACCTTCTCCTCTAGCTCTTAATTACTCATCTTTGTCTGATGGAAACTTTTGTCTGCTGTTGGTGCTAAATTAGTAATAATTTGATACGAGTCCGATCTGCACAAGACTGCCCTTTCTGAATTGACATACACCACATCTTACAAGCACACATATAAACTGGATTATCGCCAAGTCTTGAGCACCAGCACTTTGAGCTGCAAGTAGTTTATACCTGCCTCAGCAAACTGTTTACACTCTCAAAGTAAAGTTGTGATGTACCTTAATTTCTGTTTTTTTTTCTTCACATTACCTGCAATATAGCAGGATTGATTTTAAAATGTCACCTTCCTTCAATGTGAACAACAGGAAGTAGTGTTCTACATTACCCATATCATATCAATCAGGAACATCTGTTGTGAGGTTATAGTGCTTTTAAAAGATGACTTTTACATAAAGCAGAATCATGCATCAGTATTTTCAGGGATGTTTTTTCATTTCGTGCTTGAATGAAACAAATTTTGCATTCTCAAATTAAATTCGAGGACTTTTATCTGTTTTGATTTCTTGCAAATGAAATAAGATTTGAGTGAAGGAAAACATTTCTTTATTTATTTAACAATTGTTTTTGTGTTTATTTGTGATTTTCGTGCTTATTGTTTTAATAATTCAATATGCTTAAAGTTTTTTGGACTGAAAAAACTAACTTCACATGTATAAATATACTATGTGAAATTTTATGTATTTACTGTATAAAATAGAATATATTTTGATCAATGTTATATTATAAAAATGGGTTTTATGGAATATTTGCTGAAAAATGTGGGCTTGTTATCAGTGTGTATTAAATTCATTTTGAGAAGTTATCTATTGTAAGAACAACTTCAAATTCCACCTTCATATGTTTGTAAACTTTCTGCTAGTAAATTTTCTAAAATAAATTATTCTCTTGGTTTCTGACTCCTTTTATGTATTTATTCTTTGATAGATGCATAGCTTAAAACTTAGCCTTTTTGTTCAACCTTAAGGCCTTCATTCATTGATTTTTGGTTTCTTTGTTTTTTCACATGTAAATTTTCCGGATCTTTTCATTGAATGAGAACTTTTACAAGTTGTTTTGTACTTAGTCTGATTAAAAATATATTCCATATCACGAAAAGTCTTATTATTAAATAAAATGTATGCAATAAATAGTATATGTATGAAATAGGTTTCTAAATTTCTGTAGTGAAATTGTAGTGGGGGCGAGCAATAATATAATTAAAATAAACTTATTTTTACATATGTTGAATTTTTTTTTTTACATCTGAAACTTGTATAAAAGGAATGCTTATTAATGTTGTTTCTTGTAATATTACAGTATGTTAGTCCTCTATTTTATGATGTACTTTTTACTAAAAAAAAAAATTAATATTTTAGATTATTTTTTTTAATTAAATTTTCTTTTCTCTTTAGGACTATGCTACTTTATGTAATAACTTGGATGAAAATCAGCCTTAATACCCTGCAAATTCTGATGTAAAATAACCTGAATCCGAATAGGACCCTTGTTTTGCTCCATTACTCATCTTTTTCTTAAGAGGCCCCACATCCTATTTTTATCACTGGCAATTTTACACTCTAGAATTTGATTTGGTGTGTGTGTCTGTGTGAGGGGGTATTTTATCTGTAAATGTATTCTGTAGGAATACAGAGGTGAAAAATTCTAAAGCATAAGCATTTGTAACAAGAGGGAGGATTTCTCCTCTTAAATTTAAAGAAATCAATAAAAATTATTAGTTTTTTTTTTACCAGAAATCTTTTCACTTATTTTTACTAATACAAGCTCAAAGTCCTCACATTTGTTTGGAGTTCCAACTTAAGTGTTAGAATTTAAAATTTGTGGCATTACTGTAAAAATATCAACATGAACAAATCCTAGATTCAGTAATTAAAGTAATCTATGTGAGCTGTTCTATTTCGTTTATGAAAATTTCATAAATGTAGCATATATGTTTATAAATCTAGATCAAAATCAGTACTATTGTTTGATGAAGGTAATGTATTCTATAATTGAGTTGTTAAGAATTTTCATAACAAAATTATTTGATGTCTCCTCTCCAAAACCAATCGACACATACAGGTTTTTTTGTTTTAATTTGTTTATAAACAGTATAGTAAGTCATACTTGTTTCTTTTTTCAGTGATTCTAACAGGCCCTAAGAATTTCAAGTCTAACAATGATCTATTTACACTCTCCTAACTTCCACACCATATGGACTGCATTAGCTGAATGGTTATGAGATCAAACTTTTTGCCAGCTGTGTTTCATTCAGGTCTCTTGTTCGAGTTCTGGTGCAGTTTTTATTCTTCTGCCATATAAAAAGAAACCTACGAACAATGAGCTAAATTCATGTGTTGTTAAGATGACATGCTTCCTGCCATCTCAGTGTGTAAGTTTAAGGAGTGGAGTGCTGGCTTAAGTGTTATAGCTCATAGTTACCAGCTCCATCGCCAATAACACTCTTGTTGCTTTAGAGAAGGGGTGACTAACCAGTGGTTCCTATGCCACAATGTGGCATGAAGGAGTTGTAGTAGTGACACTCGGAGACTTACGGAAAAATTAGAAAATTTAGAGATAATAATATAAATGACAATTTGTTTTACAATTTGATTGAAATGTGGTCGTCTCAGACAAATTTTTTTTTTTTAAATATATCTAATTAATTTGAATGACAACAGAAAATTCTCATGTTGATAATACTACTTCATTGTTGTGTTCGCAGGCTTTCCAAAAAGTCTGAGATTTTGGAATTTAAAGGTGTGTTTTAAAATATCTGGAAGGAAACAATGAACTGCCCAATAAGTACTTGCTGCTCAAGAATGAAGATTGGTTATGGGATTTAGCTTTTCTTAACAATATTATGGGACATTGAAATAATAAAAATGTAATTTTATGAGAAAAGATTGCATTTTTCCTACCCTATTTGGTCATATCTTCTTTTGTGTCCAAACTCTTGCTTTTTTTGTCTCAATTTTGGAGAAAATAAGATTTAATATATTTCACATTAATGCAGAAACTATCTGCCAAATTTAATGCTCTGAACTGTGACAGATTTAATAATTTGATTCATTTTGCAGGATCCATTCAGACATTCGTTTGATAATTTTCAAGATGATAAAAAAAAAAAAAATACTTTTCACAAATCCGATTTCAGTATTTGTCTGCAAGACACTTATTGTTACCCACCTAAAACCCAAACTAAAATGATTGACCTGCAGCACCATACTACTCTGAAAAGCAATTATAAGGAACTTATTTCAATTGCAAGTGATCCGAACTATATTGAATTTTCGAAATTTGTACTAACAAGCAGTTTTTCAAATTTACACGATCTGGTTGTTGTATATCTTTGCAGTTTTAGTTCAACTATGTTTGTTTGTGTGTGAACTATGTCTGTTTCTACTACGAACATAATAAAGTCAAAATATCACTTAATTTTGTTAACATTTACAAGAACTCTAATATAGATGACTTGGTAAAAACACACACACTACATATTCAAACAAGTACTGATTGCTTAGTAATTATTTAGAATTAAATGCTTCAAGTTACTCATTTTTATTTTGAATGAAGGAATATTAACATCACACTGTTCAGCTACATGAGGGCTTTAGGTGACAGACCACGTAATTTTGAACCATGATCAAGTGACGTGGACGACACCTGAGCTGGCACCCCCCTCTCCTAACTACCACACCACACCAACGGGAGGACGTTTCAGCTGTTGACAGATTTAACGTGCATCACTGCCGTACATGGCGGGTCTTTAGTGGTACTGGGCTCAAACTCATGACATGCCTGCCATGATCTGATACCTTGACCACTGGGCTACTGCAGCTCCCTCATTTTTATTCTATGCCTCACCTAACTGACTAGTGTGTGAACCTGTAAAAAGTTTATTAATAATAAAATCTAAGTTTGTACTTTTGTCTTAATTATTATATTATTTTTTTAAATTTCCACTACATATATATAGACTTGCATAAAAAATGTGGTATTCATATAAAAATGCCATAATGAGCCTGTAAGTAATGTTTTCCCACCTTTTCATATTTTTCTCCAATCATGAACTGGAGGGCTTGAAATGGAATTCTAAAGAAAGAGCGACTGGTTGGCGTGCCATTGAAAGAGGAAAAAAGGCTTATCTAATGAATTATTGGAACTCGATTGATTGATTGAATATTAACGTTGCACTGTTCAGCTACATGAGGGCTTTGGGCGACGGACCACGTAATTTTGAACCATGGTCAAGTGACGTGGACGCCCCCTGAGCTGGCACCCCCCTCTCCTAACTACCACACCACACCAACGGGAGGACGTTTCAGCTCTCGACAGATTTAACGTGCATCGCTGCCCTACACGGCGGGTCTTTAGTGGTACTGGACTCGAACTCGTGACAAGGCAAGCCACGATCCGATACCTATACCACTCGGCTACCTCGGCCACTATTGGAGCTCAAACTACTCACTTTACATAATTCTACTGTAAAAAGTTAGTAGACCATCATTTAAAACAGAGACGAATTTGTTCACTTCATTAATAAGTCAAATAAGAAGCCATCAATTAAAGCTTGAAAAATTTAAAACCTGTATCACCCCACATCTTGCCTGAAACAGTAATGGGATAATGACTACTTTGTTACTGCAGCTGCTGATTGAACTGATATTTAGAATTTAGTGAACTAGATTTATAATTAAAGGTGGCTAATACTGATTCTGAAATCATATTTTCTATCAATCCCATATATCCACATAATTTTTAAACCTTCTCTGTGACATTTCTCTTTGTTTGAAGTAATTGAAAAATTCAGAAACTGAAGCAAGGGGAACAAATGAAGTTCAATATGACACATATTAATTCTTAGCCAGTAAAAAAGAGTTTTTATGTTCTTGTTAGCAGAATTATAAAACATTAATTCTCAAAATAAGCCTTTCCTGGAATAAATCCGTTTATAATGACTTTATTATAAAAATGTTGTTTTTAACCACTTTTTTCTAATATCCACTTTGAGTTATAAATGTTTTATGTATGATTTTGTTTCCTTCTATGAAAGATTATTAATGTTCAAAATTTTTTAATATAGAAGATATTTTCTGCTTGTTCCAAAATTCTCAAACAATTTTAAAAATATGAATTTTAAACTTTCTCAATTTCTGATGTGTTATTGTGTTAAAATATATTTGTATTTAAATCTCGTTTGTATTTAATTAGAGAGTTACAAAACATACTGTAGAAGTTACTTCATAACTTATAATCAGTTGGGAGAAAAAGAGGAAAACATCAAAACCTCACACTATAAGGATCTTGAAATCCTTTTTATTGTCCTATAAATGCCTTACTCTATTGAATGATCTTTATAACATTTGGATCTATTTGATCTCTGTCAGTTGCTAATAATTTTTCTGTGTATCTGGAAAAATATTCTGAAATCATTAGAATGAATTGTTTTAGTTTTTTTCTCTTTAATTTTTATAATATGAATACCGCTGGTTTTTTTTAATTGTAGGCTAATGCTTTAGTGTATATAGAAGAAATCTACTGTGTAAACATTCATCTTAGAAGATTACATGAACAATTTGATGCCATATTTTTTGCTGTGTAAGACCAAATTGCAACTATACAAACTTTTTTCTTTTTCAATTTCCTTTTTTCAAAGTATATAATATTAAACTCTAAATTTTGTTAGATTTGTTTCTTTCTTAAAACTGAAGGTTTTTGTATTGGAATTTTCATCAAAGAATGAGAACTTAGTACTTTTCTTAAATCTTTTATTAATCCTTGCAACAAATGTTTTTTTCTTTAATCAATTGCTTAACAAATTTTAAAATTCCTAAAATTGAATGAATTTTGTTCCTTTATTTCTTTAGCAGTTAGAGGTAGCATCATAACATGGCATATGAGACAAAGCTGCGGATTCTGTGTATAAGCTCATTGCACCAAGACAATTATAGAGAACAAAAAGTAAAACCAGAACAAAAAATGTTACTGACGATTATTCTTATAACTTTGGTTAAAATCAGATTTGTCAATCCTGTGGAGTGCATGCGCTCAAGGACGACTTTGAATGGTACTGAACTGATTAAATCTGCAGATTTCTTGAAAGTACGAGAAGTTATTTTTGATATTTTAAAATGTGCATTAATTTTTTTTACCATGTAATAGGTTTCTGCGAGTATGATAAATGTCTGTGGATATGTCGCTGGGAAATGATGAAATCAGGGGTTTGATCAAATCCCTAAAGTATATGATCAATTCACGTAAAATGTTAAAATAACAGCTCTTTGTGTCTCTTTCTTGATAAAAAAAAAAAGTAATTTGATCAAATACTTTAACTGTTTTAGTTAAAAGATGAAATGAACGTCAGAGGACTCACCCAGCCCTATTTTCGAAATATTCACTAATGAAATTATCAGGACGTTTTTGAATAACCGGGGTAAAACAGAAAACCTTTGTCCACTCGTGAAAGGATAGAAGCTGTAACAATCGTTGAACAATTGAAATTAGCGCCACTACTTAAACTGCAAAGGATACATAGACAGTATTATTATAGGAAAAAAAAAAAATCTTGATTTTTAAGAGAAAATTCGAATCCGATCCCGTTGTAAAAATAGTACCAACGGAAAGTTTTTATCACATATTTCAACTGGCCATCGTGGAAGAGATAAAAGACTGTATAGTTTAAATTGAAATAACTAATACTTTAGTGTTACAGGAGTTTTTAAAGTTGTGTAGGGTATGTCAGTCTAAAAATTTTTTTCTAAAGGATTTTTTGTTAACCCAATGGAATCCAACGATTTCAATGAACATGACCCAGATAATTTAGATGAGTAACAGTAGACTCCGGATAGAAATTACAAATGGCTATTAAACTACCTGGACCACGAGACGAAATTCAGCTTTCTTCGACCGTTGACTTCACAAAGAGCTTCTGAAGTAACAATGGAGCTATTAAAATATTTTTGGAAGTATGTTGTTCTCGTATTCTACAAAACGACAACGGTCATGAGTTTCCAGCTGTGGTCATACAAGAATGAACAACTTGTAGCAAATGTGCAAAACTGTTAATGGTAGGCCTAGACATCCAGCTAGTCAAGCATCCGTTGAGAGATTAAATCAAGATGATAAGCTTATGCTTGGCTAATTGACAATGACAAAAAATTGGGCTGTAGGTTTTCCCTTTGTTCAGTTTCAAAAGAATTCCTCTTTTCATCGATCCGGTAAAGGATCACCTTACTAAGCTTTATTTGGAACAAAACCAAAGACAGTTAACTCCTATTTAGTCATATTTCGAAAGAGTTGCTTGAAAAACTTGTTACTGTAGAGAGAACTTGGATATGCTTCTTAATCAGAAGAACTATGACATTATACTAACATCAATCCTTGGAGAAGAACAACAGCGCTTTAGCTTCAAAATATCTATACCAGCATCGAAATTAATTACAATGCTTCAAAGGATCTATTAATATATATATATATATATATATATAAAGTCAATTAACAATAACACTTCAATGTCACACAATCCACCATTAGCTGATTTACTCTCCAAAAAGGCTATTAATTTTGTAGATGTACCAGAAATTGAATATAAGTTTCTTTATCGACAATCAAACAATTAAAACCTGTTAACAGCTCTACTTCACAACTCCTGCATCTATAGTGTTACTTGCATCAGAAGGGGAATCAGCAGTTCGGGACAGCACAGTATGCTGTGTTTTTTGTAGAATAGAATCTACTGGAATCCATTCATGTGATATTTTTGATTTTGGTGCATGTATCTTGTGTATATAGAGGTCTATTAGAGTGAAATAACTGTGGGGATCGTATTAACTATAAAAAAGTAATTTATATATATACCAAATTAGGAACTCAGTTGGAATTATAAAAGATTGGCTACCTGGAAATGCCCTTCAAACAGCTACTACAACATTTACCAAAACAGTTCTACAGATTAATCTAAGTCTGTAAGATAATTATCCTTATTTGGTTAAGGATTTAAGAAGTGTTTCTGTGAGTAATACAAGTTATAATCAATGTAAAACAGAAAACTTTGCTTGTTAAAAAAAGTAACGTATTTTGTAACTCGAAATGCCACAAATCAACAACTTGTTTTAGTAAAATTAAATAAACATTTTTAATTATTAATTATTTTAGTAACATTTTAAGCATTTTTCATGAATATCTTTTTTACTTTTTGAAAATATCAGCTTAAGTATCTTTCTCTTTTGTTCATTAGCTCATAATAAATAATTTACATTTCAGTGGACTATTTTATTACTTACTCTACATTTAATAATGCACAATTTGCTAAATAAATACTTTTATAAACTCTTTTTTAACAATATTATTTCTTCTATTCACTAACACAGTTCAGGGATTTGATCAAATCACTTATATTTTCTTCAGGGAAATGACTCAAAGAATTATTTTAATCTCTTCCGTGAATTGATTATATACCTTAGGGATTTGATCAAATCCCCAGTTTCATCATTTCCATTTGACAGAGAGATATGATAGAATTTCGTATGCAATTTCTAGTTAATAGCAGTGATTTTTGGTAATTAAGCTCCTAGATCTTTGTAAATATTGGACTTTTTGTATAAAAAAAAATTGAGTTGGCTAAATATTTTTGAATTTCTGAAAACATTTACATCAATTTGTGGGGTTGTATTCTGGGGAGAAAACACTGGGAAATACTTCAGCAAGGGTTTGGAGAATGGAATGTTAATTTTATGCTGTTGTAGCCATACACACAAAAATATAGAAACTATTGCAAAAGCTATATTACAATATTGCTGATTAAATTGGCATAGAATTTTTTTTATTGCTGTACCTTGTAATATAATTGCCTTTCATATATTTAAGTAAAATAGCCGAAGAAAAAATTTCAAATAAAAAATATATTTTCTGTTTTAAAAATTTTGAAAAATGTTGAAATTTTGCCTTTTTATCAATTTTTTCAATGATCTAAATTACTAATACTGTAACTAATTTTCCAAATATGAAGTTTAAGATATGAGGAGCAAAATAATAATACTTGTTGATTCAAAATATGTTTTCACACAAAAAAAGCACATTTTTTTTTGTAATTTTTGATTATTTTACTTTGGTTTTTTTTTTCTCTTAAGTTAGCAAAACTTGTTTCATTTAGAATGTTTTAACATAAAATGTGTAGTACCTATTACTAAGCATAGTTTATAGAGAGAGAATTATAAAATATTTTTATTCACAAAAGAATGTTCTTTAATGTAAGATTTTAAGAGTCTTCTAATGATGTCATTTGCTGTTTCTGCACCACACACTTTTCTCAAGATATTTTCGTCACTACTTTACACCGATTAGGTGCTACAAGGAAAGCTTTGGAAATCTATATCTCAGTCATTTATTTCGCGATAATCTTGAAAGACAAATGATACGATTGCAGCTGTTGCAAGATCAGAGACTTCGAACAGTCACGGATCAGTGATGTTTTTAGATTCATCCGCATTTGCCACATGTATTTTTATTGGTGCTATGGGGGGTTGAGTTGAGTTTGGTATTTTATGGCGCAAGAGCCAGTTTTGGCTATACTGCGCCAAACATTCATAAGTCTGTGGTCTGGACGGGAAAAGAAGAAATTGGATGACAAGATGGAGGGTTCGAAAATAGAGACGGATCACTGGGGTACTCCATGGTCGTGACACCCGTGTTTACCAAAGATAGTAAACCCCTTGGGAAAAGGAAAAGATCACTGTAGGGTACCTCGGGATTGTGACACCCGTACCCACCTAAAGAAGGTGAGCCCCCTGAGGGGATAGGGGGGGGGGAGGACTTGAATTGATCATAATCATTATTTGATACATCAAAACCTCCTCATATTTGTATGATATCAGCATATTCAAGTTTGTAGGTTCCAAAGTTTCGCTTGAAGTACTTTGATGAGTACGGGCCTCCTTGCTTCCCCCTTCCCCTAGTTTTTTTGCTAAATACATGTTCATTTTCTACAAGTTTAGCTATCCGAACTTTCCTAACAGATACTTTCTACCTAGGAGCATAACATATAACTCAATTAAAGGAATTCGATTGAATTTACTACAATGAAAATTGAAATCATGTACTTACAAAAATTTGGATTTTTTCTCCCTTTGCTTCGTCCATTTCTGGCATCCTGAGAGGACGGACATAGTATCTTCGTCTACAACTGCTTGTTGACGTCAAGTTACGTATGCTGTAATCAAACTGTTGCAATGACTATATGATGGTTCTTTTCTATTGTATTGTGTTAGCAACAAGTATTTCTTTCTTGATTGAAGGAGAGAAGAGAATTATCTCCATCAACAAATTAAAGCTAACTGCTTGTTTTCAGAATAATCCATCTAAACAGCTGCTTAAAACTTCGTCCTTTGTTTCAACCAGGAACGTCTTGAGGCATGGTCCAATTGGTCTGAGGGCTTGGGCCTCGTCCTCTGAGGGGTCTCGTCATATCTCGAATCGGCCAATAAAAGATCATAATCCAAATAATTTTAATCGTAAAATATTATTCTCAGATATAACCTCCGAAAAGCTGGGAATTTCAAACTATATGCCAACTGGCAACAGTGGTATTATTATATCATGTCCGTGTCTAGGCCTAGACCTACTACCATACGCAATTATTATTGTTTATTTAGTTGAAAGGCTGCAGTCGGTTTGAGATTGTGAGTCACTTACATCAATTTGTTAGGGTCACCATTTGTACGAGCATTTGACAACTTATACTATATAATGTCTTCTAAAGAGGGTCACAGGTGAGGCTTATATTTGAATAAGGGCCCTGGACCTTGAGTAGACTTTAAGACGTAGCTGGTTCCAACGACTCTCGCATGCTCTTAGCGCATAGTGCTTTTAAGTTCTCCGTTGGCTTAAAAGCGGGAGTGATGTGGCATCATTGTCAATCATTCTTCAGTTGCATTACAGTTTGGTATTTAAAGGATTGGAAATCACTGCCTGTGTGTGTGTGCCTTGCGTGTTCTTGTACGAACATTGTTGCCACAGTAGCCGAGTGTTTATGATCGCGAACTCAAAGCTTGTGTTGCCGAGTCGCGGATTCAAGTCCTAGTGCCACTGGAGATCCGCCGTGTAGATGGGCTCTAAGTTCTTAAGTTGACATGGTGGGAAAGCTTGGAGAATGGGATGCTACCTCAAGTGCCATTCTCGTCATTTGACCGTGGTTTAAAATAATGTTCGTCGCCAATAGTTCTTGTCTTGCCTGAGAATGCAACGTAAATGGAAATCGAATCAAATATTGTACGAACATTAGACAGCTCGCATTTCGCAGTCATGTCTATTTATCTAATTTGATTTTACCATTTTACTAATATTAATGGGATGTTATAAGACTGGGTTATAGTCATTCATACCAGGGGTCTCCAAACCTTTCAGCCCCAGGGCCGCATTAACTTTCATGCAGCAGTTTGGGGCCGACTACACACTAGAGGTCCAATTAAAAAAAAGAATCAAAATACGTTTTTAATTTTTTTGTTCAGTTATTATTTAATAACATTCATATACTACGCATGAACACCTGTATTGGTGGGAATGGTTAAATTGTTTCTTAAGACGTTTAGCAGTTCCTACCGTTAGCAGACGTTTCTGGCTTTAGATTTGATGTCCCGACCATCAGCAATGACCTGGCATTATCATTATACAAGTTTGTACTTAAATTATTCTTCACGTATTCCATTCATGGAAATATTTGTTCACTTACGCATGTTCCAAAGATTGAAAAGTACCTTGATGCAGAAGTTTTGATTTTAGGGAAGCTTTCCTTGGGTAAAAACTGTTAAAAACCCACCAGTAGTTTGAACCAGTGGCGCACACAAGAAGGGGGGGGGGGCCGGACTCCCCCCCAAAGCCCTTGATTTTTTCCGATTGGTTATAATTCTAAGTATATAATACGTAAAATTTAATTAAATATTTGTTATTAGTGATTAATTTTATTAATTAATGCTAATTATTTACTCAGTAATTAGTTTTTTACTGTGTTTGGTTCCCGAAAATCGACAAAATCAAAGGCCGATTTCCATACCCACTTTTCATCAGAAAATAATGGTTGTGGCTTGCCTTAACTTTCCAGGAAGTCACCTATTTCCTATCTTAATTCAAATAGTCTGCTCAGAATGTTTTCATAACTTAGCCATCTTACTGCTGTGAAATATGGCAAGTCTTTCAATTCCGTGCTTATACCCTTTAACATAGCTCTGAACAACAATCTCTGGTTGAGTCCATGTAAACTTTTGAAATTCACCATCTTCACCTCAAGATTTAGTACGTTGTTAATGTCCACAAATTTATCATACAAAGCTTGCTAGTGAATAATACAGTACTGGAACGTTGATTTTTTTTCTTTTCATTACACATTTGCTTCACTTGTCCTACTAAGTCTTTCTTTATGCCACTCACGTTCTTTCCTCCATCAACAGTCAGGCAACTGACGTTAATCGGGTCCAAGTTATAATAAGCAAATGTTTTTTCAATTCATTGAATATATTCTCTCCGATAACAGTGCCGTACATGCTATGTAGGGAAGCCAGCTTTTATGTTCATGTCTCCATCCACGCCTCTAATGAACACAAGCAGTTGAAAGGCGGAATAGCTGACCAACGATTCATCCATTGCAATTGAAACTTGCTTGCATTTTTCGCTATTTGAATCACGATGTTTTCACTCATGCTTACGACATGGCGGGCAGGGTTATTTGCACCCAAAGTTATATATATAATATTAAAACTTTTTCGACTTACCTTTGCAAAATTCCTTAGTCACCTCCAACACACATTTCTTTATTACTTCACCATCTGTAAACAGTTTGCTCCTCTTAGACTGGACCTAGGCAACTTTATAGCTGGTCTTAGTTCAGGATTCATTTTCTCTCTCTCTCTCTCATATTTGAGGATTTCTTTGAACTATGTAAAGTGACTTCTACATGAATAAATAGTGAAACTAAAAGTATATTGCGTTCAATATTGTTGAAAAAACCCGATTATGCGAACTAATTTCGTCGCAATTGTAGCTGCAAATGAACCGAGACAAATTTTAAAAATTCTTATGATTTCTTTAGTTAAACTGACACAAATACAGTCTGCAAATATATCTACTTATGATAGAGAGATTGTTGTTTTTAATCTTTCCTCCTCAGAAAATTCTTGTTACATTAACGGCATTTCCGCAATACTGCATACACACTGGTTAAGTAATTATGGGAAGGGGAAATTATATATATCACTAGAAAAAAAAAAGAGTGCAAGCAGCAGTCAACTTGCAAACTGTAATCAAAATAATTGTCTTGAACAAGCAGCAAATCATTTAAAGACTCTGCCACAAGATGGATTTATAACATTTCGTTGACTGTGAACCTAAGTAGAAAAAGCAAAAAGCGATTAAAGTTTTGAAATGTAGTAATCGGTTTGGAAATATAATGTATATACTACCACACGCGCCTCTATTTTTTTTTTCGGTAAAAACATAACGTCCACGTAAGCGGAGGCTAATCTTGGCAGGATACACGTTAATATTCATAAGTTTGTCTGTAGATATAAAGATCTCCACGGGCCGGATGAACGGCCTCACTGGCCATGAATTGGAGACCTCTGATTTATACTTTTGCTATCTTAACTGGATTGTATTATCTAAGGAACTGGAGTAGGGATGGCGATCCGCGAGATCGATTAATTGAAAAATCGATTTCTCGGGCCAAAAATAAAATTTAAAAAAAAATCGATTTTTTAAATCGATATTTCATCCTAGAGAAGCGGCATTCGATTTTTTCTGTTTTGGTAAAAGCCATAAAATTATTCATATTTATTATTTTATTATTAATTATTATTAACTATAAAATGTTGATAATTCGGATACTGATAGTGTGGCTTCTTCTGCTGCCTCTGTATCAGTTTTTAAGCATTGACTTCTTGCCTAGCATATATAAAATCATTTGGAGGTAAGTCATGAAACTGAAATCTTTTTTTGAATTCATTTTTATGAAAGCAGGGCCGATCCTAGGGTATCGGCCGCCCTCGTGCAAACACCTAATGTGCCGCCCCCCTAGAGAACTTTTCATATTTTGATTAATATTTAACGTTGACGTTAAAAAATCATCTACTTATATAGGAATAAAAAGTAAAACACATTAATAATAACGCAAATAAAATTTGAAGTGCAGAACTTCATTTTTTGGCCAGGTAATGAGTTATAATAGCGACAAAATGCTTTAATAAAATAATAAAGTAACAAAAATATAACCTTTAAAATAAAAATAAACATTTTATAATTATAAATGCAAAACAACAGAATTTACTCAAAAAATACAATCTAATAAAAATAAATACTCTAAGGCACAAATCTCGTGAAACGAAAAGTATATAAATCAGTCCTACTAAGACTAAGTAATAAACTATAAGGTATATATATAAAATCCGGTGTATAACGCACACTTTTAACTCAAAAAATAAGATCGAAATTTACGGTTGCGCGTTATACGCCGAGTATAAAAATGAGAGCTTTAAAAATACAAAAAGATGAGCATAGAAAAAGATCAGACTTTTACATATATCGAAATACTGTTTCTGTGAAAGAAATAACATTCCTTATTAACTTAAAGGGTTTTAATTCTGAAAGTACTCTATTTTTTACTAAAGCTTTTGAATAATATTCGAATGAAGGACTTTAAAACACAAGATCATTGCGCACATGCATTTCAGGTCTTTTAGTAAAAAAGGGTGTGCGTGTTATACGGCGAATATCTGTAGGGGCACGTTATGCTTCACAGATTTTCCTGTAACTATAAAATAACTTTTCTGGCTTTCTGAGAAGCAAATTTGTTAATAGTTTTGTTTAAATCAGTTTTTTCTGAGATTTCAGATTCAATTGATACTATGGCCAAATCTGAAAGCCTTTCTTGTGTCATATTATTTCTCAAGTAATTTTTAATGATTTTTAAATTACTGAAACTTCTTTCATCGGAAGCTGCAGAAAAAGGCTAGGATAAAAAAATTCTTAATGCTAGAGCGAAATTGGGAAAATAGGGAATAAGTTCATTTTTTTACTATAATTTCTAATATCTCAGTTGGCTGTTTTTTACCAGGAGAAATATCTTTGAATGAAGTTATTTTATTGAAGAGCTGTATACCGTCTATATCTTATTTTGGAATTTCTTTTTTATTTTCTCTTATTGTTCCAGCACAATAGGTTTTTTTTTCTTTTCGAAAATTCATCTGAAAGTGGATGTGTACCAGTTGTCTCCTTTAAAGCCACGTTCTTCCCAAATGTTTGTCTATACATATAAAACATTTATTTCTAACTGTGTCACCCTCTTCTAAATATGGATCGATTTTCAGTGGAGGAATCATACTTGCTGTTATACTCTTTATCATTTGATTCTTCCTCATCATAATCACGAACAGAATTTCTTCATCCGAAAATACTGTTGTACTATATCTGTTAAATACTGTTCTATATGTTATAACTGTATCTATAGTAATTAATTGCGTCATTCCCCTCGTGGCGAATGACCATTTTCTAATTTGTCATTTTACTCTTTCATGTTTCCTTTCTTAATTTTAAAATATTCTCAATCTGCAACCCACACAGCCAATCACTTTTTTCCAATTCAATTTCTGTTCCATAACTTCAAGGCAGCGAATAGAGTGTTAACTCACTGATTCTCTCTCTCTTTTAGTCCTCTAATCAGGAAGCTCCCCCTCAATCCTGGCCTCTCCACTTCAAGGCCCAAATACCTTTCGATATGGGATGGAGGAACGTTTCGCGTTCCGTTTCCCAAAGATGTCAAGCTTCTTCTTCTCATAATCAGAATCTGAGATTTTTGCGATTTTCGAAGTGTAGAAAATGCCACTGAGACGTTGGCGAGCTTAATATCATCAGGTAACCCCCGGGAAACGTGACCGTATTATCGAACTCCATGAACTGGGTTTGTCGCTGTGAACAATAGCCACTCATGTTCGGCACAATTGGGGTTTTATCCAACTTTATGTCACATGATGGATTCAGGAAGGTCTACATGCACGCCGAAGAGGAAGTGGCGTGCACAGACCAGCGTATTCACCAGTTGACTACTCGAGACTCTTTTTCCACGGCATGTGACATCTGAAGCCGGTTGCCTCCAGGAGCAGGTGGATCTGTGTCCACCCAAACCCTACGCAAGATAGTGCACGGGTACCAACAGCAAGGATACCATTGACCACTCAACAGAGCTAGACGCCTGAGGTGGTGCCATTGCCATCGTACCTGGACCATCCAGTATTGTTCATGGATGAATCTCGTTTTTGTCTGTGGAGGAATGAAGGCCGTCGACACGGGTATGGCGGTGACCCGGAGAATTCTACGAACCAACCCATTTCACAGCGGACATCATGGCTTAGGGTGGCATAATATTTGATCACAGGTTGCCTCTGGTACTCATTGTTGACTGTCTGACGGCGGACCGTTGCATCACACAAGTTGTTCTTTCCTTGTTGCAGAGCTTGTTAGAATTCCCAACACGGTATTCTAACAAGGCAATGCCGAGGTGCATGTCTCACGGGGAACTCTTGACAGCCTAACTGGATTTGACACCCTTCTCTGGCCTTCAAACTCTCCAGATCTGAATTCTATCAAGTACCGGGGGATTTCAATGGATGTGACACGAACCGAGGACCACTAGCGCAAACCGTGCCTGATCTAATCACAGCAGTGGGTGTAGCAATGCGGCACTGATGGTTCGGGCAGCTGCTGTAGCATTATGATCACTCTTCCACTCATACAAAAATAATACTCTAAGATCTCGAGAATTCATTCTATGATTAAACATACGAAACTATAGAAAATTTCAGTTTAATTAAAAAGTATCAAATGTGATGGAACAAGGTTTTAGCTTTAAAATGATATATGAATATATAAAAAAAAGTGTTAGGAAAAAAACCCCGCACTGGTGGAAATCGGACATTTCATATGTTACAACCTAACATTTTGCTGGTCTTTTTCTAAAAACTGACGTTATTACATCAAATATTACTATTTATAAATATTTCCGAATACTTTCCTCCTTAGAATCTATTGGAAATTTCAAATAAATTTGGAGCCTCTAATTCTACCAAGTTTCGAAAAACACTCAAAAATACAAATTTAATGTACTAAATTAGAAAGTCGTATTAATGTGGCGAGGGGGATAAATCAAGTCATTGCAAAATTTAACCTTTATTCAAGCTAATACCTTCATAGCAAGCATTCATTAGGATCGCGCGAAATAAACTGCGAATCCTAACCAGTAATAAAATATACTTAACATTACGTGAAGCTTTGAATTACAGTCATGCAGGTTCTAAATCTGGCACAAGTTCCAACAGCAGCCACACGAGTTTTAATCTAACTCGTCTATTTTTTCAATAACAAATAATCAAAGCCAATCTTTACACTTACAACAGCAAAACGCTCCCTTTACAATTACAAATCTAAACGCCCTCCACGATACCGCTTCAGTGAACACTTTAACCCCTTAACTGTCGATTAAGTTACGCAATTCGCTCCACAGTGCCACCATTTTTAACATAGATGCGTGTTTGCAGTGTATTAGAAGGAAAAGAAAAAGCCTTAAACAAGCAAATTTTCATTGAAATAAGCAAATCCTTCGCAAACAATGTCAATGTCATTTTGTTGCATTCTTCGAAATAGTTTTACTGATAGCCGTGCAAAGAAAAGAATTGTATTACGTCTGGGGCACATAACGTATCGGTTGAGCAAGATGCATATATACATTGGCGGTATTTAAGGGTTAAATAGAAAACATGATCCTCATATTTCGCTGTTTTTTCACAAGGTAAAGCTATGAAATCAATCGAACAGTTCGTACAATAAATTTTTCTAGAAGCTAGTTGAAAACGTGTTGAGATCCCTCAACATGTGATATTAACGTGATACTTTTATACTTTACTATATATTTATTAAAATGAAGTAATTTTTATATCTATAAATATATATTGTCTCAAATGAACTTTTTCAAATAATGGTTTAACTATAAAGAATAGAATAATAGAATATAACGAATGACTTTCAAGCTTATAATTAGAATGTAATTCAAATAAAGAAAGTTCCTTACATCAATGTTTTTAATTATCAATTAAAAATCAAAGTTATTCGCTTAATTAAGTGAAATATGTTTTTAATAAATCTTTACTTCCTCATGTCGTGGAGTTTCGGTCTCCTCATGCCGTAGACCACTAATGTAAAAAAAGGCCTTGGATACACTTTTTTTTCCAGATTTAAATTCTTGCAATTAGAAATGGATCGAATTTGTAGCATAAGTTTAATGAATAAAATTTCTCATCATCGCATACTAGTATTAGAATGCAATTTAATCTGTGCGGGTTGCAATTTTAAATAAATGCATTCTTTAATATTTAAAATCACTACTAAAATTTGTAGATGATTTCCTATACTTCAATTTACTGAAGACATTTTCACATTCGGTGATTGGCTGTAAAATTCAGAAATATTTTTCAAATGATTGGTCTAAAGCAATGTTTCTCAATGGGGGGGCCTAAGATCCGCAAGGGGGGTATTGGATTCATTAGGGATGGGGGGGGGGCAATTCGAAAAAGGACTAATTTAGAGCATAATATAGCCAATTATAAAGAATATTTTCCACTACTTAGTTGTGCAGTATGAGACGAATTGTAATAAAAGCATTAAATACCTGTCCTCTGACGATAAAATATTCTTGCCAAACACAATCGCGCTATTTGTTTTGAATGGTACGAAATAATTAATGCTGAAATTTATGATTTTGTAGTGTCTTGCACACACACACACAGTCTCACTCATTATTAATCGTTGGAGTTAATTTAAAATAAACGTCTGTAAAATTGTTATAAAAGTCAGGTTTTAAAAAAAAGGAATAAATTGAATAAATATTAGTGATATATATGAATGGTAAGTAAATTCATTTGCTAATTTTTATTAATTTTATTTTTAGAAGCATTTTCCAAAAACATTTTTCACATAAAAATAAGTATGCGTTTTTCTTTTGTTGCTTTTGGGTATTTTCATATGCATCTCTTTGCAACAAACATCAAGCGGAAGAATCTCACTAAATGTTTTACTTTTATTTCAATTTTCCATTGTAAATTTTGAAAATTTACCTGCTATAATAATAATGATTTTCTAGTGATTTCCTAGAAAATTTCATATATATGTGTGTGTATGTGTGACAGACAGCCTTAAAAGGGGCGGAAAAATCCATTGTCAATATATAAGCCCGTTAATTATATCCGGAGATATTTCTTTGCAAGCCGAGTCCACTACATACCTCAATTCCTCTACAATATGCACCGATGCACCACATCTTCGAGAAGAAACCACACATGTTCCATTGGACATAAATCTAGTGAGGTTGTTGCTCTGGGAAGGATGTTGTAAACACAATAGCTGAGTGGTCATGGCCACGAACATGTGGACGGCGAGTAACGAGTTTGTCTTGGTGCCTCTGAGATCCGTCGGTGGAGGGGCTGATGCCCGGTAAATGTATTACGGCTGAAAGTCCTCTCGTTGGCGTTAGTTGTAATGATTGATTGATTGATTATTAGCGTCGCACTGTTTAGCTACACGAGGGCTTTTGGCGACGGACCACGTAATTTTGAACCATGGTCAAGTGACGTGGACGACACCTGTGAGCCGGCACCCCCCTCTTCTAACTACCACACCAACGGGAGGACGTTTCAGCTCTCGACAGATTTAACGTGCATCGCTGCCCTACACGGCGGGTCTTTAGTGGTATTGGGCTCGAACTCGTGACAAGGCAAGCCACGGTTCGATACCTATACCACTCGGCTACCGCGGCCACCAGGCGTTAGTTGTAAGTTAGGAAAAGGGGTGTCAGTTCAGATGCTATCCACGTCACTTGATCGAGGTTCAGAATTACGTAGTCTTTTACGAATATCCCTCGAATCACCTTAAAGTGTGACTTCAATGAAAAAAAATCAAATCTGGATAGGGTGCCAATTCCACTTAGACTATTGCGAGTTTGTCGTACGACATGAGGCCTAGTATTATTCTACTGGAATAATGTGTCAGGGTGGCACAAATGACCGAACCGCAAACAAAACATGTAGCGTACATCTGATGCCATTTATATGCACAAGGTTATGTCTGCTGTCCAAACATGATGCCACCCCAAATCATGAATCATAGTATAGGTCTGGTGTGACACTCAACGATATGGGTTGTCAGGTGACGTTCTTCGGGAAACGACCACGACCGTCATTTCTCCATAAACAAAAGCGGGATTCATCTGAAAGCAGTACATGATGACACATTCGATGATTCAGTAGCAATAACGTTTACACAGTTAGGAGTGCTTAAAGGAACTCCAATGGCTGGCGGTCGTGCTTTCACCCGTCCCACATGGAACCTGTTGCGGATGGTTTGGTTGCTTACAAATGTTCCCTTTGATGATGGCAAGTGATTTTGAACTCGCGTGTTGTGGCATACTGTTCTCGACGGACCATTTAGCGCATCTGTTAGCGCAGTGCTTCTCAAAATTTTAATATTTGCACCCCAATTTTCATCATGTGTCCCTCTCATACAATAACAATGTATTGAGTACAATAAAAATGTACTTTGACGTAAAAATACACAATTCGACTTTTTTTATAAAACATACAAATTATCAAGATAAGTATTAAATTTTGTACAAAACAAGCCCATGGAAGGCACTAGTAATTATGAAATTTATTTTTAATTTAGTATCGATAAATTAATTATTAAAAACATTGTGCACAGTACTGATACATTTATAAGTATATTACAGCAGTGTAAATGTGCATTAAATTTTTACTATGTCAGAATGTATTTTGTTTTGCTTCCTTTCATGTAAATTAATACTTATTTTAAATCTTTTGTTTTCGACTTTTCAATATGCTCATGCCTACCCACATAGGGATATCACACCCTCTAGGGCAGGGGTGGTGAACCTTTATGGACCAACGCGCCATTTTTTCTGGAGAAATGTTTAATGAGGCATTAGACGTGCCGTCAAATAATTTTGACTTGTGATTATTGGGAAAATAAGAAACCAAATACTAACTCAAAACCCTTTACTTACGACGAAAATTACATAAATTTTACACTGTGTATTGTTGTAAATGTTTTAGTTATACTATTAATTAAAATAACACATTAGTGTGACTTCTGTTATTGAAGATTGGATGACAAATTATGTTAAGACTGTAAGGCAATAATAAACGAGTGTGCTCTCCGTCGTCTCGCGCACCACAACCGATCACTTGCGTTTGTTAGTAATACTTCATAGTGAACTTTGTTATTTTGAACAAAAATGCAAATCGTTTTGGTCAGTGGAGTGTCCAAAATATTATGTTGCGTGCCGTCAATGGCACGCAGGCCATTGGTTCGCCATCCCTGTTCTATGGTGCGCGCCCAACAGTTTGACAAACGCTGTTAATGTGTGTGTGATCTTTTTTACATCAATCCATTCCATAATTAGCATTTAGCTACACGTATTTTTTCAAGGTGTTGAAATTTCACAATTGTGTGCATAATCTGAAAAAAGAAATTATTTTTAATACTATCAAATCCTTTTCTTTTGAAAAAAAGTATGGCGTAGCCTTAAAGTATAGTTTCAACGGTTATGCAACAAAATGCTTTACTTCAAGGAATTATTTTTTTTCTTCAAAACTTCACCAATAATAAATGCAATCAAAATATCTACGGCTTATTGAAAAAAAAATTCTGCAAATTTCATCTTCAATGTTGTCAAATTATTTCGAAATAAAATCATGTTTTCCATTCAGTCAAAAAATAAACTCAGTTCCCAGTTTTGAAACCTTATGGGTTTTTTTTACCCCTTAAGTACCAGATTTGTGACTGCAATGGAGCTTGTCGTCTTTCATATGAACAGGCTACGCACCTACCTTAAGGCTGTTTTCGGCTAATGTTAAAAGGAATAAGACTCAAATGATGAATATTTTTTCATTTCTAAAAGTACTCAAACATTAATATTATATTCTGTGGCTTCACTATCCTGTAGAAAATCATTTATTTTATCATGCTACTCATTTTTATAATAGTTTTGACACATTTTAAAATGTGTTTCGCATTTTTTCTCCTATACTATAATGCTAAATGAGCTATTCCTTTTACATGTTTAATAGAAAAACTAATTATTTATGAAATATTCTGAAGTTTTAAAAACACTATACTATAAACAAATGCATGAGTTACAATGTCACAAATTTTTATAAAAATTGAAGCATTTTTTCTGTCTAAAAATGTGCTCCGTGCTAAGGTCACGCTCTTGTACATATGGCGAAAACAGCCTTAATGATCTTTCACTTTCTTTCGACTCTTCTTTGCAATCACAGTATATTTATCTTTCCTTCACTTTAATTTAGTTCACAGATATACTTTTGTAACGATTATTCATATATTAGTAAACCATTTATTTAATTCCTATAATTTTGTTCAACTGAAAATCATTCTTCACTTAGAATTTTGCCAAAGGCACATTTTTTAAAAACATCCCCCCCCCCCCCCCGAAATCTTCAAAGTCTCTCACGCGCAGGCACACGCATGTAAAGAGTGACAATGGCCAGATTATGTTAAACATACATTTATTAGGGACAAACATTTACAAATTAAGGTATCCGACTAGGTTGAAAAAGTGCTTTTTAGGTGTTAGATGTTTGGTGTTGCTTGGGCCATTAGGAAAAGAAGAAATATAATTATTGAGGAAGAAGGACTAATACATAAAACTAGAGTTTTTAAAGTTGTTTTTATAGCATTTACTTTATTTAATTTACGAGAATATTTTTTTAATGCATCTTTTGAAAAATGAAATTTTTACGATAATTTGTGCACGAAAAACGGGTTACCTCCAAAACAATCCAATAAAATGCAATGAAATTTATAACATGTTATGAGCCCTTCAGAGTGTAACAAACCGCAGGTTTAAAGACAGTTACATTTAATCACATTTTACAGCTATTTTTAGCTTAGAACATACGGTAACTTTGACCGAAAATCATTAACATCAAATTTAAATGCTTATAAAATATTTCTTAAAATATTTTTTATCCTGCGGTTTGTGACACTTCAGATGGATCAAGAAGTAAAAGTTAAAGAATTAAGTAAAAAAACATCTTTAAAATGATAAACATACTGGCCAAATGACTTGTCACCTCATTTAATATTCGAAGATCCCGCCTTTTGCTTTGTATAAAGCATTAACTCTCTGTGGTGCTGATGCAATAAGCCTTTGATATGTCTCTACAGTGATTTCAGACAATGCCTTACGAAATGATATTTCTAATTCTTTGACATTTGTTGAAAGGTTATTCGACTCTTAAATGCCTTTTCAGTTCATCCCACTGAATTTCAATTACATTAATATCTGGATTTTTTGACGGCCACATTTCAGATGATGTGTGAAATACACCCTGGTTATGAATGGTGTATTTAATTTATTTATGGTTAAATCAGGTCTGTACAGTTTGAGCTCGATGGGAAGTAGCATTGTCGTCCTGATATAATTCGTCATCTCATCTGGAAACCAATATTCCATTAATGGTTTAACAACATTTTCTAGATGAGATAACTATTCATTTCCAGTTCTGTTACCCTTTATAACAGTGGTTCTCAAACTGTGGGGCGCACCCTCCTAGGGAGGCCTGATGACTCTAGTGGGGACGCGCGAGCATATCGAAAAGTCGAAAATAAAAGATGATTTAAAAATTATTAATTTACTAATAGGAAGCAAAATAAAATATACATTCTGTCAGAATAAGAAATAAAATACATATTTACACTGATATAATATACTTATAAATGTTTTTTTTTAATCACAATGCACTTGATAATTATCAAAACTAAATTAAGAACCAGTTTAATAATTACTAGCGACTCTCCCATGGGCTTTTGAAAGGAAGGTTTAATATTAGAAATTGACACTTTAATTTCCTTTTCTATATTTAACTGAGATCTATATTTTTTCAAAGCAGCCACCGCAGAAATTCCGGATGGATTTGGATTGGATGGAAAAGAGGTGATTGAGAGGAAATAAAAGTTTAATTTAATTATTTTAAAATCTGATCCAATTTAAAAGTTAGAATCAAACACATACTGCTCTCTTATCCTACTTAAAAGTAATTTACTTAAAAATTCTGTGGCTTAAAAGTAACTCATACAAAATTTAATATTTATTCTGCTAATTTGTACTGTTTATAATTAAGTTCATAATATAGCTTTAGCGTCAAATTACATAATTATTGGATTCAATACATTATTATTGTATGAGGGGGGCGAGATGAAAGTTATTATTGAAAATTGGGTCGCAAATATTGAAAGTTTGAGAAGCACTGCTATATAGAGATAAGGGAATTCCAACAAAATGCTCCCCAGATCATTTTTTGATCCTTTGCCTCCAACCTACACAACTTGTATGCAATCTGGATGAAGAGCTTCATGTTGTTCCCGACGAATTCTTTGTCTGCCATAATTTGTAAAAAGTGTAAAACGACTCTCATCGATCCATGCAACTTTTTTCCACATTTCTACGCCCAAGAATTTGTATTCTTTAGACCAGACATAATGATTTTTTTCGATTTAAGGCTGACAAATAGGGTTATCGTGTTGGTCGTCGACTCTCATGCCCGAGAAATTTAAGTTCTCTTCGTATTGTTCTGCGAGAGATCTTTGTTTCCAAGTTTAAATTGAACTCTTGTAATTTGTAGTGTTATCAATCGTCTGTTTTCTCTATTTTTCTTTAAAATCCGCTTCAATTTCCTCATGTTTTGTCATTTTCTTGGGTATATGTCCCCTAGATGAAGCTTTTATGCTACCTTTAGTTACATCCCTTATATTATTATTACGCTTCTATTTGATATTTTAAGTGTTTTGAAAAATTTCAGCTACTTCCACGTCATTTTATCTCTTTGCCCTCTTTTAAACTCACTAATAGCTTTTGTTGATGACATAAAACACAATTAGTTTTATAAAATTATATAAAATAATCTTAACTTTAAACAATAGAGTCAATTACTTTAAAAAGTACTTTTTCTAAGATATTAATGAATATTTTCTATAGCTGCAATTTAAGGAAGGATAAAAATAAAAGTTCTAGGTGACGTCATTTGGCCACTATGTTTACATTGTATTATATTCAACGCTCCTTTCTTCAGCATCGTCTTATTATCACCCCCAGGTGGCGCTCTCTTGGCTGTTACGTCAGTGTGGATCATACCACTTGATAATTGGGAGATTATGATAACACTCAAATCCAGTCCTACAAATGTGTGTGTGTAATGAATTTATTTCTAAAGATGTGTAGTCCTAACAAAATAAATAG
>BMAV01006023.1:273643-284860 GCA_019973955.1 Trichonephila inaurata madagascariensis
TATAAGCTGTTTAATTATTACTTTTGTCTATGAATGGGATATAAATAGAAACAAGAGTAATCCTTTTAACGTGAGAAATAAAATAAGGTTGGAGTATTGAGAAATGGTATTCGTAATAAAGGAACACGTAAAAAAATATTTAGAATAAGATTTAAATTAATTTTAAGCAGTTACATGATACTTGTTCCCTGAACCATGTGTAAAATTTGTTGAAATGCATAAAATTATTTGTTTTGGATTGCCATTGTTTCAATTTCATATCGAATACTATGTGTTATAGATTTAAATATCGATTTTTCGATTACTTTAGCCTGGTTATAATTAATATTAGTCCTTTCTGGTTGTCAATGATTTGTATTTTAGCTTGAAAAGAAGATGCGATTAACCAAGTAAATTTATGCAAGTAAACACACTGGCCAATGAATTAGAAACTTTTGAGATTTGCAGTTGAATGCGTGCTAGGGATGAAGTATGCAGATTTTTTTTTATGACGTGGGTTACACGTTCTTAAAATGCTAGTATAAGTAAGATGCAAGAATGCTTTTCAAGATGAATGAAGTAAAATGGGAAAAACGACAAATCTTTCAGTATTTGAAAAAGGCCTTATCGTTGATATCCGCTTAGCAGGGGCCTCGATTACGAAGACAGCAAATCTCATTGGGCTCTCAAAAGCAGCCATATCAAAGGTTTTCAAAAGTTGGAATCAGAATCCACAGTCTTTCTCTTATAGACGTAAATGCGGTTCGAGCATAGTTTTCCCAACAGCGTGATCGGCGCCATTTCCGATGAATTAAACGGCAGAATAGGGACTCCTATTGTGATTCAACTGGCACAAATCGTCAACCAAGGTTCTTCTCAACAGATTTCAGCTCGAAACGTGTACAAAGAATAGCAGAAGATAGGAATGCATAGTCGGGTGTTTGAGAGAAAATCGCTCATTTCTGCCAGAAATGCAAAAATTCGTGTAAAGTGGAACCTGAAAAGACACTAGACATCTTAGGATTGGAAATGAGCAATGTGGTCGGATGAATCGCGCTACATTGATAGAAAGCGTCGAATTTGGCGAGAACCCCACGAAGCCACTTTCCTTACTCGCACTGTGCAAGGGTCTGGTGGGAGTATCATGATATGGGGCATGTTCTGCTGAGATGGAAGTGGTGCCCTGGTGTTCCTAGAGCAGGGATGGCGAACCAGTGGCACGCGTGCCATTGTTGGCACGCGACGCAATGTTTTTGGCACGCCAGAGATCAAAGTGATTTGCTTATTATTTCAAAGTTCACTCTGAAATATTATTAAAGCTTACCTGCGTCATACTTACGATTTTTAACCGTTGTTTAACATGGCTAGTCCAGCAAAAGAACAAAAAGTGCAAGTTAGTTAGTGTAACAGAGAATTTCAAATTTGGTGGACTGAGAAACAAGGCATTATTACTAAAGGCGACAAAGCGGTGTGTGTTTTATGTTCTGGAATAGTGGTATGCAGAACATCGTCTATAAAACAGTATTATGAAACAAATCACAAACTCTTGTCCAAAAAAGTGAGCCACAGCAAAAATAATTAATTGCTTAGAAACCGTTTGGCAGATGACTCAAATTCAGCATGTATTCTACAAAAAAAGAGAGAGTAACATCTTACAATTCTAATATACGTTATTTGTCATCCACACAATCTGCAACAATAGAAGTCACACACACTAATGTTACTTTATTTGATTTAGAAGTTAATTTAATGTTAATTTGAATTACACGTATAATTAAAACATTTGTAACTATACAGTGCAAAAGGTATTTTTTAGTAGTAGATAGAGTTTTGTGTTGTTAGTATTTAGTTCTATTATTTTCCTAATAATCACAAGTCAAAATTATTTGACGGCACGTCTATACCTCATTAAACATTCTTTAGGAAAAATGGCACGTTGATCCATAAAGGTTCGTCACCCCTGTCCTAGAGGGTAAACAAACAGCCATGAGATTTCTAGATATACTAGCAGATCAAGTGCACCCTGTAACGTTGCATTTTTACAGTGATGGCGACGGATACTTCATGGACGATAATGCAACCGTACATAGTGCCAGAAGTGTTCAAAATTGGTTCGCTGAACATCATTCTAACTTCCAAAACCTTCCCTGGCCACTGCATATAGCCCGGATCTTAACCCCAAAGAAAATATGTTGGATATGGTATAAAGACGCATCCGACAGCACTCTCCTGTTCCGTCTAATTTACAAGATATAAAACGCTGCATAGCCAATGCATGGTATTCTCTAGACGTAAATGCACTCCAGAAGCATGTAGACTCGAATACTCAAACAAATCAGAGCAGTTATCAGTGCAAAAGGTGGTTCAATATAATATCGATCTTGGGTTTTGCTAATCCCTTGGCCAGTGTGTGTATTATGATATAAATTAAAAGGGCTTTTATATACATATATCTTAGACATAATTTAAGTATATTTGGGCAATATTTTTGTTCCTTTGGATTCGTATTTAAATAACTGGAATTGGAAGAAAATATTCGAGGAATAAAAAGAGGTGCTGTGATAATAAGTTTAGAATACAGGTCTCTTCTTCCCAAAATATTATAATTTTTTTTACATCGTATCCAAAACATTGATACAATTTTTCAGGTTTTGTTAATATTTTGAAGACGAGAGATATGATTTTTTTGCTTTTATTTCTCAACTGTTGCCATCGGATGACAGAAATTCGCGTCCTTTGCAGATATGCCAACTGTTTTTGAAAACAATACTTTTTAAACCATACTTTCCCAAACGGGTTTTTATGTTACATTTCAAAATTTGTACGGGAATTCAGGCTTATATACTTTTCACTGTATACTGTCTTCATTGAGTTAAGAGAGAGTCATCTTCCGGAAAAAAAAATTTTTTTTAATTTTTTTTTTTTTTTTTGTATTAAGAAATTTGCTGTTATACTCTCCAATTAGTCGGAAATGAAATTCGTTTTTTTTAATCTAATGTTCTGGATTAATGCATGATATAAACACACATACTCTTTATTAGATATTTAAAAACTTTATAATTGCTTGATCAATGGAGATAAAAATAAAGTTACGCAAATATTCCATCTAAGGCATTTCCTAAATTTTTAAAATAATCAGATTGCCTCAAATGTTGAGTATGTTTTGTTATTTCTTGCATCTGTTTTAAAATTTTGGTTTTTCTTTCTTGAAAATAACCAGGCATTCGTTGCTTCTCTTTGATAACCGATAAGATTCGCGAGTTTCCTTCATTTCCTTGGGGAATCAAACTTTGGCTACTTTGTTTCAGTTTCTCAAACATTTCCATCGCAGTTTTATTTAAAGTATCCAGGTTTCCTATTTTGCGCTGTAAAATATAATAGAAAATATTAAATCACATAATTTTGTATGTTACTGTGTCTTTCCAGAGAAAATGTCAATTGTACTTGCCTTATATTAACAAAGCCAACAAATTTGTATAAACTTGCAAAATAACTTCTTGTGAAATCTTTAAAAATGTGAGAAATTTTTAAGTGTAAAAATATGTGATTATATTAAGCAATGATTCCTTTTGTAATGCAGACTTAGGAAAAGAAATTAGTTTTTAATAGTTTTATGGCGCAAGGTCCAGGCATGAATAAGCCGCACCAAACATTTGGTGTGATATAAAAAAAAAGTTTAACAAATAAGTAAATTTAAAACATACATAAGAACGTGCGTAACAATAACAAAGCTTACGTATAAAAGTTAAATGATTAAAGAAATTAATGTATTTTAAAAATTGGTATATGGTTTGCCCAATTAAATCAAAGTTAAAATAGATATAAATTAAAATACTTAATTCTTCCTTTCTTAAATCATGACAAGAGATTAAAACATGGAGAATTGAATTAAAAATTCGGTACACATTGAAAATAGGAGTATATAAGATGTTTAAGTGAAAACCTGGAGTGTCAATTTGCAAAAGAGACAGTTTGATATAATTTATACGGAGAAGGGTCACAGGTCACACACCCAGAAATGTTTTAACGGGATGAAGCTTGTTGTTAACTTAAAGATGCACATACTTTGCCAAATAGATCCGAGGTTCTTCCTATTGCAGAACTGGGTGTTTTGAAATGGAACAGCCTGTGCATGGAGGGGGAATTGCTAATTTTGCAGCAGAATCTGCACAATCTTTGCCAGAAATTCCAATAAGACTAGGAAGCTGACAAAATAATACATCAACATCTTCACTTTCTAAAATAATTAAAACTTGGAAACTTTTGACACATGAGAGGAGGGCTAGTGTTTTCAAAGTGTTCCAGGCAATCCATTTCTATCACACCAAGCAACAATGCTGTTAAGATTGATTTATTAATGCTTTTTTCTATAACTCGTATCAGAACCAAGAAATTTGGAGGTCATCCACATGCAAAGAGCTTTAAGCTGATGTGGGGAGGACAGAAAGTATTTTGAAGATGTATATAAAGGGAATAATGTTACAATCAAAATACTTTCTTGTGGGACGCTTTCAGAATGGGATAAAATGTCACATAAAACAGATCCTACATGAACTCTAAAAACTCGGTTCGTTAAAAATCTTGTAAAAAATGAACTTACTCCTTAAAACAAAATCATTCAAAAAACAGAAAATCCTGTGGCCCCCATGTATAGTCATAGTCCTTCTCAATGTTAAAAAGATAGAAAACGAGATATTGCTTCCGCAAAAAATTAGTGCGACTTAGCTCAAGAAAAATGATATTATCGAGAGTGGAACGTCCCTCACGGATGCCACTCTTGATGACACGCAACATAATTGCTCAATTCCAGTAGATAAACGAGACTAGTATTAACCATTCTCTCAAAAGTGTTAGAAAGACAGTTCGTTAGAGCAGTGGACCGATAATTCAAAGAGTTATTAGCATCCTTTCACGTTTTTAAGATGGAGATTACAATAGTTTCAGCCCAAGAAGAAAATTTCTTTATTCACGATTCTGTTGAATAGATAAATAATGTTTAAAATAGAGTCTGGATTTCAGTGACGTAGCATATAATTGGAAATTCTGTCAGGATCTGAGTAGTGCTGAGCGCTTGAGAAAGAACTTTTTGCAACTCACTTAAAATCAGAATTGTAGGGAAAAATATATTCCGAGTTTAAATTCAAACGATTTTTACTCTTGCTAATTAAGAAGGAATCACAGTAAGAGAGTCAGATCTAGAATCTGTTGAGGAAGTATCGCTGATGATTTTGATCACATCGGTAGGAGCAAAATAAACAGCACTAGTATCAGGAGAGAATAGTCTCGAGAGAAGCAGTTATAACTCTGATTTAACTATCGTATATGTCTAGTAAAAAAATTGTAGAAGTTGTAATAGCCAAATTTTGAAATTGTTAAAAGTGTACCGCAACAACAACAAAAAAAGAGGTTGAAAATCACTGGGCTACATCATGTGGCTGAGGTTCAGTGTCTAAAATTAAAAACACGTATAAGCCATAGTTTTACTTGCATATTAAAACAATGGCATCTCTTATACAATTTTAAGCCTTGCGTCAAAAATAATTAAAGAAATATGTTCCTTTATGAGCAGGGACGTCTTAAAGCATGGTCCAACTGGGCCCAGGGCCTCGGCCGCAATGGGGACCTCGTCTCGTTCTCGACTCAGCCTTAATAAGATAATGATTCGAATAATTTCAACGATCAAATGCTTTTTTCCCGGTTGTATTCTCCTAAAAACTGGGAATTTTGGACGATATGTCAACTGGCTTCATATAATGATCATCGTCTGTGTATAGGCCTAGGCCTACCACCATACACCAGCGTTACTTCTTCAGTCAAAAGGCGGCAGTCGGTCGAGTCAGTCTGTGCGATTGTAAGTCATGCACATTTATTTGCTTCGGGTTATTGTTCGTACAAGTATTTGACAACGTATGCTATGTACTGTCTAATTTAAGGGTCATATGTGGGGCTCACATTTGTGTAGTGGCCCAGGGCTTCAAGTCTTAAGACGTCCCTGTTTATGAGTGCTTTCTGAATATAAAATTTGACACCGTAACAGCAGACATCCTAGAACTATGATTTAAAAAGAAATATGAAAAATGTATGTGCTTGTATGGAAAAGGATCTCTCTCGTGTGTGGGCGATTGAAATTTTACCATCATTAAAAATGAAAATTACAATAATTGGGAAAACTCATCGCTACGAAACTGAAATTCCCATTGATCAAGTACTGATGTGCGTTGATTTTTTTAAACATTAATCGTTATTTTTTTGTCATATATATGATTCTATTGATAAAAGTAATTGTAGTTTCAATATAATGCGATCCCTACAATTCTTAATTCTTTCTCTCTGTTTTTATAACACTAAAAGTTTTGTTCTTGCTTAATTTTGAAATTAACAGAACGAAATTGTTTCTAAGTTTATAATTTTTTTTCTAAATTCGCCATGTCGTTCATTTACATTTCATTTCATATTTGTTTGTTCTCGAGAGTTACGATATTATCTGTACTGAGTATTTCATTTTATAATGTTTAGAACAGAGTTTTTGTATATAATTAGATTATCTCTTTTGCAAGTTTATTATTACATCCACTTGAATAGTAATTTAAAGAATATGCGATAAAAATGCAAATCTTGTCCCTTGATCAAACTATAATTTAAAGTTAAAAAAGGGAATAACTTTGTTGTTATTGAAATATTGCTCCTTCCTAATTCCATACCCATACCCATACAGTTATATTTTTCATATTTCAAATGGCTTACTTAATAAAAATAGTACGGATAGTTTTGTTAAAATGTAATAAGTACAAAATAATTCTAGTCAGTTTGTATTTTGTAAAGGAAAAAACGTTAGAGTCCATTTTCACGAAACTGTCTCCTTAGAAAGAGCTCAATCTTGAAATATACTTATCAGTCAGTTTTTAATAAAAATATTTTATGAAAGAAACTATAGAGGTACCTGCAGCGAAACAGTTGTATCGTCTAGCTTCGCTTTACTTGTTTTCAGAACACGTTTTCCAAGAATAGTTTTAAGTTGCATAAGTTGCGCTTGGAAATGAATGTAGGTTCTTAGAGTAACTTGAAAATTTTTCAAAGAACATTCTGAACGTAAGGAACTAGCATCTGGCCTCTCTGGTAAAGGAGGAATACTTCGAGCTTCTGAAAAATAATTCAGTTAAGTAAAATATTGAGTTGTGTGTGTGTGGAATAGGTGATTTATAAACTTCCTTCCAAAAGTTAAGCACGGAGAAGAAAATATTAATTTCCGTAAGCCAATCAAAATTAAAGAAACCGAAATGTGCTGCTAAGTTTGAAGGAAGTATGAGAAAATACGTTCGGTAACAACCACTCACGGTTTCGCTTCGAGAAATATGCAAACCAGGCAATTGTATAATAAAAGGTTACGGGAGTTACATGTATAAGTGCTGATGAAAGGTATTTAGAGCGATTCATACGATTTACTTTCAAGCTGGTCGTGTTTCTGGGGGTTTCAGAAGACGAATGTGGAAGATTCTGAGCGAAGGCGGGCTGTTGGACACATGGAAGCAAGACAGTCTATCAAAGATGCTGCTCGTTCCTTTGGAGTTCATCATTCCGTCGTTTCACAATTATGGAAACAATTCCAAAAAAGCCAAACAGTTGTCCGAGGACCTGCAGTCAGTCATCCAAGGGTAACGATCCCCGCAAAGATAGATATTTTACTGTTAGAGACACAAGCAGATAGAAGATCTACTTCCACACTTGTGACATCTATGGTTGCAGCTGCCATTGGTAAGACGATATCTGCCACTACTGTTCGTCTCGAAGGCTACACTTGAATGGTCTGTATGCCCGGGTACTATGAGTTTGTGTTCCTTTATCCGTGATATCCAGAGGGGCACTATTAAAGTTGTGTCGCCAGAATGTGACTTGGATTGTGTTTTATTGGGGAAACGTTAGGTTCACAGACGAGCCCAGATTTGCCCTACAATGCGATGATAAGTGTGTAAGGGTCTAGAGGGAACAATGCACACGCAAATGGCCCGAGAACATCACCGAACATCATGCATTCGGCGGTGGATGCATCATGGTCTGGACAGGGATTTCATTGTGATATCGCACCGACCTGCACATCTACAGAAGCTGTTATGTGATGGATGTACGATATCGAGATAAAGTCCTAAGCCCCACTGTGAAACTGTACGCTGCAGCACAATTGGTCTTTCATTCGTTTAAATAGGCGATAATGCGCGTACCCATGGAGCTGCTATCGTTGACGACTTTCTGGAGTGTGAGAGGATTGCGGGTATGGAGTGACCGGCTTACTCGCCGGACCTTAATCCGAATGAAAAATTTGGGGATGTCCTCGGCCGTCCTGCATGTAGACGATTCCCACCTCCAGCTACTATTTAGAAACTGCCTTACAGGAGGAATGATAATTACTGGACTTCGTAGAGGTTGATTACTTTGTAACAAGCATGATCACACTTTGTATGAAGGCGAGGAGGCTCCTATACCCTATTAATGTCAGTTTTTGTTATTTGTCTTGAATTTAAACGCCATTTTGTTAATGAAGAAAATATAATGTCATCTTATAATTTATGGAGAAACCAATATGTTTCTTTATCTTTGTAATTCATTGTTTTGCGTCATGAATAAACAAAGCTACTTACTTGCAGTATTTCGTATCAAACAAAGCAGTAGTCCATTTTTTCGCATTTTACCGCTTCGTGCTTAACTTTTGGAAGCGAGTGTAGCTAACACATAGTAAAAAAATTGCTCTTAAATTTTTACTCTACATGGTTAACGTCGAAACAGATTTATCATTAAAGTCGAGCTTCTAAGCAACATGAGGGCTATTGGCGAAGGACCTGGTAGTTTTGAAACATGGTAAATTGATGAAAATACTTGAATTGGTTCTCCGAACTTTTACAACAAAGTCGACGGAAGAACTAAGCCTCGACAATTTCAACAGTCCGTCTACACGACAAGCCTTAAATTTCACTAGAATTTCAACCCACCACTCGACAGAAACAGTAACGATCACTAGTTCGGGCCTACTAACTTCCGTATCAGAGCTCTCCAATAAGCATATACTAGAGATCTCGAATTTAGTTAACAAATGATGAATAAGTGAATTTTGGTTTTGTTCTCCAAATCATTTATGCTCGTATAAAAGAAAGCTCTTAAGAATTTTGTGAAGTGACGCAAAAATTCTGAAGTCTTGTCAAATTTAACGTTCAGTACCTCCTAATTTTTCGTAAAAGTATCTAGTACTATTTTAACAGAAAATATTAGTTTCACAATTAGAAGTTAATAATAAACTTTTCTCTAGTTAAAATTTCGTTTAATTTTTAAAAATCCATTTTAGCAATGTCTTAATGCAATGATTTACTGGTAGAAATGACTTGAAGGATATTAAGTAGTATATTTCTAGTGAATTCAGTGGCGCACACAAGTGGGGGGTCCTGGGGGTCTGGACCCCCCCCAAAGCCCTTGATTTTTTTCCGAATGGTTATAATTCTAAGTGTATAATACGTAAAATTTAATTAAAAATATTTGTTATTAATGATTAATTTAATTAATGCTAATTATTTATTCAAAAATTAATTTTTTTACTGTGTTTTGTTCCTGAAAATTGACAAAATCAAAAATAGCATGATACAAGAATGGTGAACATTCTACCCCCGGCCCCCCCCCCCGCCCCCTTGAAAAATTCCTGTTTGCTCTATTGAGTGAATTGGAACCGAAAGGTTTGTTTAATCAATTTTTAGCAAAAGGAGTCGAATTTGAAATTCACATTTGTATAATTGGGGAAAAATGAGCTATATAATTAGCTATAGAAAATTAGTGTAATTTTTATTTAAAAAATTATAACTGTTGATAAAATTCTATATAGGCATGAAGTTTTCCCCTTTAATAGTGCACAAATCGTTAACTATATGAAGCGTGACCTTTACTTATATAACACTTCATAAATGTAGATTAGGGAAATGTGTTTATGTAGTAGAAACATCTCTTAAAATTGGAGAATAAAAATTTGAATGGGCTCACAAAATTTGGTTAATTCATATAATAAAAGGATTCATTCATGCTCAGTGCAGATTAAGGTTTCATTGCGTATCAAGTTTTACTATGGGAAGAATTAAATCCGGTTATTTAACACTGATGTCGAAGAACCTATATTTTGGCACACACAGATACAAACATAAAAGGAGATCATATGTAAAGCAGAAAATTCCTTTCACTCAATTTTTTTCTTCCTACACAAATGTACGTATTTGTATATAAGTGTATTTCTTTATTTGAACAACCCCACTAATTGGTGAAGGGACATAAATGTCCTTTTCTTTTAATTTTTCTTCTTTACCTTTAAAGCATTACTCTCGAATATTTATGATAGTTTTTTCTAACGTTAAAGAAACCTAAACTCTGAACACAGTTTTAAATTGAAAAATGTTTGGTTTTTAGTGATATCAGGATTCGAAGATACTCCACATAAATAATTCGATTAATTGATTGTTAATGCCACATTAAGAAGCAACACGAGGACTATTGGCAACGAACCTTGTAATTTTGAACCTCTGTCAAGTGACGAGGATGTCACCTTAGCTGGTACCCGAACTTTAACTTTTATTTCACCCCAACATGAGGACTTTGAGCCACGACAGATTTAACGTGTATCAGCTCCTTACTCCTCCTTCAGTGGCACTAAAACTGGAACTCGTGACACGTCGGCCACGAGTCCACGACCACTCTTTGATTAAAAGCCATAAGTATCGAAACATTTTTTTATAGCAGCTCTATATCTGATTGTACTATCAAAAATGAAAAACGATCAAGCCATTAAATAGTTGATTTTTCTTTTTTTAAATAGTATATCTACTCCAATAAACGTAGATTAAAATAGACAAACTTTCACTTAAATCCGTAAAATTAAACTTCAATTTTTAGGGAGATTATATAAAGATGCTTCAGATAATCTTATTAGAAAAAAAAATATTAAATATTATTTCAATATCTTACTAGAAGGGTACCTCATGTCCACCCCCCATTGCACAAATCACACACACGCACACACCTCAAACTGTAAAACTAAATTACATGTATTATGTAGTTCTAAGTTCGTTCTTGGAGTTAACTTTCAGTTGAATTCAACTTTTGACGTCCCATTTTTACTTATACTATATGTATAAATAAATTTATTATATAACCAAGAAAAACGTTTATTTAGAGAGTATATTTTTCATAATTAATATTTTATCTTCTTGTGTTATT
>BMAV01006023.1:289860-304063 GCA_019973955.1 Trichonephila inaurata madagascariensis
AAGGATTATCGATATTTTCATTCAATTGTCAAAGTTTGCATGTGCATGCAGCTGACCTAAAAAATGATGCTATCGTAAAAAGTCAAATGTTCTGCTTTTGTGAGAAATTCATATGAAAAATGAAGAACCACTTGATATTCCGAATTTCAACTTTGTTGCAAGTTATAAAAGACCCGAAGTTCCAGCAACGTAGCTATTTATCACAATACTCAAGATAAGTCACACTTCATTACTTCACATATAAACATGCATACTAAATTCACTAGAAGCATTGGTGTTAATGTTTCTGATAAATACGAAATATGCGTTGCTCGTTGCGATTCCGAGAATGGGCAATACATATTAATGGTTGCCGTTTATATTTCGCCTGGACAATCTATGAGACAGATACAAAAATTTTTATTCGAAAATTTGATGATTTATTCAAAAGAAGGTTCTGAAATACTCGAAAAGATTTGGCAAAAAATATGATAGGGTACCGATGATATATGATAGTGTCAATATTAACTTTGCAGATGATAAAAATCTACCACTAATTGAATTTCTAAATGAAATTCTTAATTTAAATATGTCCAATGATCAAAAACTCAGTACTACAAAATATAAAACAACGATCGATGCGGTTTTTACTCGATACTTAGATAAATTTGAATCGAACATTTTCCTTTCTTACTTTAGTTACCATAAGCCTATTGTATCTTTTTTAGAACAAAATGAAATAATTGAAAGTACAAAAAGTTTAAGTATTGTTGAAATTAATGATGGCAATGATGCAAACAATTAAAATAATGTTAAAAATCAAGTACATTGAAATTTAAGTAAATACAAATACTATCCATGCATAATATGATTGTATATTAATTGTTATTTCAATTGAATTGTATTTATATTTTGGCATGTGATCTTGTACAGAGCCCGTAATATATTTGAATAATAAAAAACCATATAAACATGCATATAATTGTTGCTCGTAGAGTCAATAGATGTGAAAATCAGATTGATGTTGATAATTTTAATTGAAACATACTAAAAGTTCTAAGTTTTCACTTCTATCGGCAGTCTCTATAACTGCCAATTTTTTGCCTACGCACACACAATCTAACTTACTCATATATATAAGTAATTTTATAGCTCTCTTACTTTTACTTACCAAAGCAGGCACTCCGTCTGGTGTGAATTCGTAAAGAAACTCAGTTTAAGTTATTTTTAATTAAATATTTTTCAGTCACTTAAAACACATCTCTATTTTTCACTCATATTAATAAAGAACTTGTTTAACATGCATTCTTTCTGCTTACAAGCCTGAATCAACTAAAGCAAAATTTAAGAGAAAAGAAAAATGGAATATATTTCTACGAGTGAAATACATTTCAATATTGACAATGCTATTAAGGGAAAATATGTTCTTTCATTCTGTTTAATATAAAAAAAAAATAAACTGCTCATGTTTCATTATATAATTGTGCCTTCCAAACAAAGACTTTTAGATCGATGAAAAATGGAAAAAAAAATAACTATGCAGTTGTACCTGTTATTGTGCGCTAGATAGCGACAGCATGAAAATAAAGGAACAAAAAAAATATTCAAAAATTTCATGAATTCTTACATATGACAAACTAATTCGTAGATATACTACAAAAAACTTTTTTTATGCGGAGGGGGGGATAGGGACCCCATAAAAACAGTCGCATTTATAAAATATGCCAATTATTTACGAAATTTATGTAAGAATACTTCCATATAACAAAATAAATATAATTAAATATTACACATGGAAACATTTTTAAAACATGTAGTTTTTCATTGAATACACGGATAAGTTTTCAAAATGCATATACATAATTCATTGCTCTACTCATCGCAATCCAAAGTCCTGTAATGAATAAGTTCAAAATCGCTTTCGTCACTTGAAGTTACAATTTCAATTGATTTATTTTTTGGCAACATAAAGTAAAAGATAAGTTTTTGGTCAAAAGTCGGGTGGTCAGTTGCTTGTAAATATCACGATAACCAGATATACATGATTGAAGCCCTTTTTGGAATTTTATACTCCTTTCTTAATTGGTTTCTTTTTTAAGAAAATGCTTTTGAAATTTGTTGGAAAGATGGATCCCTTCATATTTTTATGCGCTCTCAAAGAATCCGGTTCTTCTTGTCCGTCTTCATAATCAATCAAATTATTGATAATGTTAATGTCATTGAAAGTTTCGTCTTCTATCAAGCGCGGGCTGCTGGAGCGTTGAGAGAAAGCAACTGAATGCGCATTGTCGGGAGACTGTTTATAACAAACGAACAAAGAGTCTACATTTCAGTGGCAAAAAGTACCCCCCCCCCCATCACGGGGGGAGGGCAGAACTCTAGGGGCCCAAGGCCTGATTAACGCTAAATACGTATTTAACCAATTTATAAAATATTAAAGGCAAAATCTGACTTTTAGGGGGGTCCTAACATTCTCCGTTACACCACTGGTAAATAGATAGAAAACATTACAGTGGCGCTAAAGCCATTGAAATTCATACACCGCATAAAAAAAAAAAGATCGCGCATAAAAAACTCGAACAAAAATAAAATCGCATAAAAAAGGAGCACTCAAAAACAGGTTCTACTGTACATAAAAGAATTTTTTTTGCGATAAAACTGTTCCTCCTTTCATACTGTAAACTGAATAATAGCGATTTATTTCGAGATTAAATTCTCTCATTTACTAAATTTTGATGCTTTTAATGCTCCAAATGAGTAATCATGAAAGTTAGAATTTTTCTTTCATTTGAACTATAGGGAAAGTTTTTTCTGGCTTTTGTGTCATTTCCAGTAGTGCCTTTTTGTTATGCGACCCTTTGCCGATCAATATGACTCATACTAGGAAGTGATGAAAAAATAAAGCTTCCATTTTAAGCAATGCGCAGCAAATAAAAAAAAAAATCGAACACGTATTATTTAGCGTTTCAAAGAAATACCCTTGTTTTTCAGTCTTTTTATCAATACCATTGATCTCAATACAAGAACACTCTATTTTATGGTCACTTCATTTAATTTTTTCCCTATCTTAAACACAACAAAATTCTCTAAATAATATCTCTTGTTTGGAAACTGCCACAAGTGGCCATTACTTCTATGAAATTCATATAATAAAATACTGTCGAAGGAATTGGGAACTATTCATGCTCTGCATCATTTAAAGTAAACGCCTCCAAATCTTCTGATCAACTTGTTCAATGGGGCATGAAGAACAGTAGTTTTATACAACCTCAAGAATTCTTTGCTTTCCTCGAAAGCTTTCTAGGAGTGTGTATTACATCCGGGATGTATTTAGAAAAAATTGATGGTAAAAAAAAAGGACTCGAGTTTAAGACAACAAATTGTCACTCAGGTTATGATTCTCGTAAGAAATATTGTTGTGGATTTAAAGGCTGAATGCGGATTTAAAGACTGATTATTTGATTATTAAAATAGTACACAAATGAGTAAATCTTTTATTAAAATTGTAAACTTTATAAAAGAGAGAGAGAACTAACAAAGATATTCAATAATTCATACAAAACATTAATTGCAGCTAATAATTAAAATATTGCACGAACATTTTAAAATAGTGTTTAATTTCATTTATAAATGACATCAAACTTTTTTTAAATTGTTTTTTTTTTAAAAGTTAAGGAACAGTGTTGGAATTGAATTGCATATTATATAGTTGTAGAAACTGTCCTACAAAAGGCTAATTAGATAAACTTTTAAGGACATGTAAAAATTTTAAACACATTCTTGTAGTAAACAATTATTCATAATTGTTTACTACAAGAATGTTTAAAATTTCTGTACTCTCGTTTGTATTTTTGTATTATATTCATAAGTATATAAATACAAGAATGTATTTACTTAGGAATAATAGGTTTACCTGCATTGTAGAAGAATTTAAATAAAAAGAGTTGAGTACGCTAAGTGATGATTAGATATTCAATTATGCTTTTGGAATTTCATTTTTTACAAACAAATAGTAAAAAATCGCGAAAGTTTTCAATCTTTGTAAGCAATCCTTGTTACGTTATTCGAAAAAGCTGATTTTATTTTGACTGTAAATTTACTAAAAAAGACGATTTGGTGTTAATTAAAATAGCACCTAAAGCAGCGGTCTCCAAAGTGGTGGTCCACGAGAAAATTACTTTGGTCCCCAGAAAAATGTGTGGAATATACTTACTCATCACGTTAAGTTATGTTTTAAGATGCATTGAAACATAATTCAATTCATAACAATACGTGAAAATTTATGAAAACGCTACTTCATAGAAAAACGCCACGGTAAATAAGGAATGTATAATGCTAAAAGTTTGATATACTTAAACCATTTTTGATTATTTTTTTACAGTTTTTTTGTTTATTTTATTATGGTTTATTAATAAAGCTTTCATAGTTTGGTTACAATTAATAGTTTCATTTTATTAACTAGGTACATTTTGTGTGTTCTTAGACCACAATTTTTCTTATAAATATATTTAACACCTAAAAATTCCTATTAGCGGTCCGCTGGATTTTAATTATGAATTTACTGTTCCGTGAGGTTAAATAGTTTGGCGATCGCTGATCTAAAGCACGAGTGTTCAACCAGCAGCCTTAAGTATCAATGCGGCCTAAGTGAACGTGGTGCGAAAGAAATATCAATAGCTTGTCTCGATAATTCCTTTTGGGCAATCTTAACTCGCATCTTCAGGATAAAAGCCTACTTTTTGTTACAAAGTTTCACAACCAAACCCCCCCCCCCTTTAATTGAAACTATGTCGAGCTCAAATAAATGCATGCAATTTTTTGCGTTTCAACACGTCGAATAAACATAATTTTAAAAATAGAGAAAAATATTTATCTTTACTTTTCGATTTGACTCTACTTTTCTGAAACTACTTTCAAATGTTATATCTTCTCTCTCTCTATAAATAATCTTATTTACAGTCAATATAGATATTCCGATAGTAAATTTTCAAATGGAATACACCTAGAATTACAATCTGACATTAACTTGAAAAGAAATTTGTGATTACGTCTCTTTGAACTTTTATATAAACTATATCTGCCCAGAGACAAACATTCCTGGGTATGTTGTTGTTGCTGCTCTAATGCCACCTGTCTGACGTAGTCAGATCGGGGCCCACGAAATTCATCATGGCAAGGGGCTAGATGTATGCCTGTCGTTGGCCTTAGCCTTGAGCACCATACAGGTGACAGTACGATTTAGCTCGGTTCCACCCCTATTGTGAGGGAGAACACCCTGGGGGGGATAGTCAGGGGCCTCCCACTTCTCATCCCCTGCCACCAACCTCACGAGAGGACTTGCGGCTCGACGGCTGTTTAGAGTACCCCATGACGCGAAGGCACAAACATCCATGTCTTCTCCGGGATTCGAACCCAGGCCCTTCGACACAGTAGTCAGCGTCACTAACCACTATACCAGATGGACGACATTTCTGGGTATACTATTACGTATTATTCGTATCACTGTTTGGTAGCTCGTACATTTCTGAATAACTATTTCCAAGTAAAAAATACCAAGAATAAAATTAAAACCAGAATATCGGAAGTTTATCAACGTCACACTATGAAATAATATTAGGCCTATCGTAATTTTGAACCATGGTCAAGTGAAGTGGACAGCATCTGAGCTAGCAATCCACATTCTTCAAATTTTCACACCACTTCAACGTCAGGAATTTGAGCCTTGGCAGATCTAACGTACATCAGCCCCTCTACACGATAGGGTTTTTTAAGCAGTATCACGATTCGAATCCTCGACTGGGCATAAATAAGGCCATCCGTAAGTTCGCTATCAAGACCACTCGGCTACCGCTGCTGCACTAGGATATAGGACGAATAACTTGAAAATTTCTTGGGAATTGTTTCAAATAGATCTTAGTTGAACAAGAAGTTGATGCATCAATTCCTCAGCTCCAATGCGAAATAACACACAAATAAAATTGGTGTGACATCTCATAAAATTTATAATGAAATATTTCATATATAAAAAGTCATTAAATGTATGGAACTATTCCATTCTGTCTTTATAATAAACAAAAATAATGAATTAAAGTATCCGACTATCCTAAAATCATGATTTTTTTTTATGATTTTATTTTACAGGCCATCTTATTAGCTTTATAAAAATACCAAGTTTTTTTTATTTTCCATTCACTAGAACAAAAACTACAAGCGTTTTAGTAAAAGCGAATGCCATAACTTTACATAAGATGTCAAACTTTAAAATGCGTTTTACTCGAAATGTGTTTTTTTTCTCGAAAATTTCAAACGCGGGGACAGTGATTGCTCAAAAAGTTTTTAAAATAATTTACTGAAATTTTTTGTGTATTTTCTGTAGAAGTGTTTTAACCTTCAGATTTATCAATCACTGTTTTATTGCAAAATTTACAGTCCCTTATGTGAATATAACCACTGTTTTTTTAAGCAATTTCGTATAACACAACTAAGATAAAGTGCTCTATAGTTTTTGTAAAAATTAAAATACCTCTTATCCTGAAGGTCGTTTCAAAAAGGAATAGCAAAGTAATACATCAAAACTGAAAAGTTGAGAATTTGTTCATTTGCTTTTTGTACAGAGCGGGCCCCGTTTACGTAATTTTTTGTCAATTTTTACCCATTTTTTCGATTTTAGTAGTAATATAATTTATTTCTCTTCTTAATTTTAGCATTTTTTTCTTAAAATGTATTAAATAAATCTAACCTCCAACCCCCAAATCTCCATATATTCATTCTTTAATAAAAATAGTTCTCGCAAGTGGCCGGATACCTTAATAATTTTTAAATTACTTTTAAAACTAGAAACTATATATTCAAATTTCAATTTCAGTATTTTTTGTTTGGCTCCGAACAACTCACCCTCCTCCGATGTGGCTCAGGAAAGAGAGAAGGTTGGACATCCCTAATGTGGAGCGTCTTATACGTGTCAAATTGCAATGTGTGTGTGTGTGTGTGTGATGAGTATACTTAATAAGTTAATAATTCTAATATTACCAGATGAAAACTTTTATGAAACTATTTAGAGCGATGTGAGAAATTGTTTTTAACTAGAACTTAAACTATTAAAAATAACAAAGCTCTAAATTTAAAAACTGAAAAATTATACTGAAATAGAGAGTTATTTTTAAAAATTTTAAATTACCGTAAAATCTGGTGTATAACGCGCACTTTGAACACAAAAAATAAGATCGAAATTTACGGGTGACGCTATACGCTGGGTATAAAAACGAGCTTTAAAAATAAAAAAAATAGGGAGGCTCATAGAAAAAAATTAGACTTCTATATAAATCGAAATACTGTTTATTTAAAAGTAATGACAATCCTTATGAATTTTAAGGAGTTGTGTTGTTCTAAAGAGGTATACTATTTTTTTCTAAAGTTTAGAATAATACTATGGAAAAATGGCTTCAAAACATAAGAGCATTGCGCGCGTACATTTCAGGTTTCTTCATAAGAAAGGGGGTGCGCGCGTTATACGGAGAATATACCTAAAAATTACAGTTTAAAAGTATAAGTGCGCGTTATACGCCGGATTTTACGGTAAATCCATTATTATTATTACTGCACGCCACAAGCTTGCTTCTTCCTTACTAGGAACATTTAAAAGAGTGTTACTATAATCTGTACTCACTTTTCTGCGTGAAATTTGCGAAAAATACATGCAAGTTCTCAACAGACTTTTTTATTTAAATAACATTTTTCATCCGAGTTACACAATTGGCTATTGGCAATGTGAATCTCATTTTAAAATCATTCAAATGACTCACAAAAGGAGAAACCGAGCAGGCAATCTTAAATTTTCAGAAACATTTTCATATTCTAAAAATCTAAGTTGTAAAAGCAGGATAATTCATATACTTCGGCATGTCATTAGACAAAATTCTTATCTATAGTCCACTTAAACTAAGCAATTTTCCCACAATACTTTTGTTTTAAGGCTATTTTCGGTTAATGTTAAAGAATAGGACCCGAATTTGGAACATTTTTTCAGATATAAAAGAAATGAAGAACTGATATGATATTCTGGCTTCCCTATCCTGTAAAGAGCAGTATGTTTTTTATCATACTTCCCATTTTTAACTGAGTTGATTCATTTTTTCTGGTATAAAATGTGTTTCGCATTTTTTTATCCTATACCGTAATGTTAAATGGGCTTTTGCCTTCACGTATTAAAACAAAAAAGAAAGTATTCACGGAATATTTTGAAATTTTTAAAAACACTATATCGTTAACAGAGGTATGATTTATAATATTGCAAATTTCCAAGAAAATTGGGTCATTTTTCTGTCTGAAAATGTGCTTCGCGTTTAGTTCAAGCTCTCGTACTTTTACCGAAGACAAAGACAACCTTAAGAACCAACATAAGTTTCATTACTCTTCTATCGCAACAAATACAATTTACGAATCGGAAAAACAAAAAATTTTAAAATTTTCAATGGAAAATTGGTTGTACTTGAAGCAAATCGGATTCTTCGCCCTAATTACAATAGAAAGGATAAGGAAGGGGAGTCATGATACGATCTGCTGAACATCTGAAAAATGGTGGGAAGAAAACAGATGACATAATTGAAATTAAAGGGAAGAGAAGGATCATTAGGATTATGCAAGTAAATGAGGTGGCGTATTGAAGTTTTTTGAGCAACCTTTCCTTGTTATTTACCTACTAAGAGCATGAGAAATGAGCTATTTTCAAACTTAGGGTAAACAATACTATTTCGGTTGGTTGGATTGTGCCAAACTATGTCAAACACTTGTTTAGTTTACGAAAAAACAATATGCATCTAATTTTGACTCCTCTGCAGAAAGGAAGGAAGATAGAATGACAAGGGTAAAAAATAAGCAATGAAGGATCACTACGGCCTCTGTTAAATGCTTTACCAGTTTTTACCAAAGACAGCAAGTCACATGAAGGAGGGGGGGGGGGGGAAGCTCTCGGGCATATTGAGTTTGGAACAATCTCGTACTTAACCCTAGGTGGAAATGTTTACTCGAAATCATACTGAAAATTCACTCTACACATTTCATTACATAAAGTCATGTTTTGAAAGCGGAATTTTGTGATGGAAAGGGAACATTCCTGTACCCTGTAAATAATTCTGCGAATTCATGAATTTCAATTAGAGCGATGGGAAATGTAAATGACTTGAGTTGCAGATTACGTTGAGTATCTTCTAGGCGAAAAATTCTGTGGTTCATAAATAGCATTGTAAGAATGCTTATTTTTTCAACATCTTCTAAATTGCTTCTACTTTCTAAAGAAAAGTATAAAGATTGTTGGGTTCTCATGATAGTCAGATTATTGATTGCAGTAGAACTTATATGAACATTATATAAATGAGTTGATTGTTTTTCAAATTTGCACCTCGAAACAAACGAGGGCTATTGGTGACAGATCTCGTAATTCTGTAAGTGACCAGGATAATTACTGAGCTGGCAGCCCTCCTCAAGTCTACACCAACACGTGGACTAAGAGTCTCGATAGATTTAACGTGTATCAGCCCTTTTCATATACAGTGGGACTTTAATGGAAGCAAGACTTGAACTCACGATCCTACAGGAACCATTCCGGCCACGAATTCGCGATTCAACTACCTCTGTCAGTTATAAGTTGTTCGATATTTTCACTTTTTTTTCATCTTCAAACACACATGCTAGTTCCATTAATTCTTCATGGTAAGATGTCTTAATATTATTTGTTTTCCCGTTCTAATGCAAGACATTTGCCCAGCATCAGCAAATTCGTTTGCGTCTCCTCCCGAAATTCAGTTGTAATTCACTTTGCGCTGTGAAGCACAATACGCGAGGGTTATTGGCAATGGACCTCGTAATTTTGAGCCACCACGGTCATGAAGAGGACAACACTTGAGCAGGCCTCCAAACTTCCATATCATGCCAACCGGAGGACTTTGACCCTCGGCAGATTTAACCCTTTATGTACCGATGGTACTTATAAGTACCACTCACTTTAAAATGACATAGAATAACCATTTTTAAGAATATTCTGATGATACTTAGCAGGAATATTCTTTGAAATCCACTCTTCCAAGATATATGGCAGTACGGGTTCTATGATAAGTATTTTAGTGGGGAAGGTGAATAGTTTTATAGCAGAAATTGCATTTTCAGCTGACGGCATTTTCAGTGCATTGCGAAGATTAACTATTTTTTCGGGACAAAAATGATAACGTCAAAATTTAAGTGTCTTATTTTTTTCGTATGTTAATATGAAGACCTTAGAAAATGATTTGACTGTTTATTTTAAGTGAACAGTGTATATAATTAATTTTACAGTTGAATATCTTTAATTAATTAGCTCTAACGGATTAAATTTTCCAAAGTTGAGTATTTTGTTTATGTATATCCCTTAATATTTTCAATGTAGTGATCCAAAAAAAATTATTCCATGAAAAAAACTGCAGTAAATCATAATGCGGTACATAAAGGGTTCACATGCACAAACCCCTCTACACGGTGAGTCACTTTCCATGAAGTCTATATATTATACTCATTTTCTACATCTGTCCATGAAAATTTCTTATAACAATGCATTTAAATTGATGATTTTATACTTTATAAAATGTACATTTAGTATAAATACATATATTGTTCTGAAGTAGTTTCGAATCATTTCCATCTTAGTAGAACTAGATTGTCATTTAGTCCTAATACAGAGGTAGAATGCATATAACAACAGTTTTAAGGCTGTCTTCGGTAAAAGTACGAGAGCTTGAACTAAACGCGAAGCACATTTTCGGACAGAGAAAAATGCCTCCATTTCCATGGAAATTTGCAATATCTTAGCACATACCTCTGTTAACAATATAGTGATTTTAAAAATTTCAAAATATTCCATGAATATTTTCTTTTTCATTTTAAGACGTGAAGGCGTAGTCCATTTAACATTACGATATAGGAGACAAAACACGAAACACATTTTATACTAGAAAAAAAAAATGAATCAACTCGGTTAAAAATGGTAAGCATGATAAAAAATCCTGCTCTTTGAAGGATAGTGAAGCCAGAATATCATATTAATTTTTCATTTCTTTTTTATATCTGAAAAAATATTCCAATTTCGGGTCCCTTTCTTTAACATTAACCGAAAACAGCCTTAAATGAATTTGATAAAGATGCTGTGTTATATGTAGCGATTTCCACAATAGCATGTTAGCACAATTTTGTGAAAAACTGAGTAAAGGCTTTCATATGCAAATTCCTTCAGCCTTATTGTTAAATTTTGTAATTGAATATTTCATTGTTAACTCTATACTTAAGCTAATGACAGATTTTTAAATTCAGATAAAAAAGGATAGTCTTTAAATGGGTGGGGGGATAGTTTAAAACAGAAATTTATTATTTGATTTTTGCTTAGCTAATCTTCTACTTAGCCGATTCCTGCACTAGCCCATTGAAGGCCGACTTTCGAGAGAGAATCAAGTTGTCATTAAAATATGATGACGAAAAAGTATTAGAACCATTTATACATACAGGGTGATTCTAAAATGATGGGATATACTTTCAGGGGTGGTAGAGCTCACTAAAACAAACAATTTTTGTTTCGGAATATATGGGTGGAAGTGCCGCGTTTGTGAGGTACAAAAAGAAAAAATAACACATTAGCGTAAGCAAAATGTTCATTAGCAGCATATTTAACACTAAACATACCATAACGGGTCAAATGACCCATTTTGAACTTTTGCATTGAAAATGCACGTATCATCTTATTGCTTTTGCACATTTGACTTCATGACTTTTTCTAAGTAATTAATCTCTACAGTTATTATACTATTTTTTTTGTTTTTTTTTTTTTATTTTGAGTAATACTTGTCGTATACCGTTATCTACCCCAACAGGTCATTTGACCCGGAGAGCATTTTTTGTTTTATAAGCTTATCGAGTCATATTGCTTATCGTATTGTAGTCGGTAAGTTGCACGTTTCTGCAAAGACTTGCGTAAAGTAGTTCATTCAAAATAGCTGAGAATAATTTCAAGAAAAGTCTAAGTTCTAAGTCTTGCAGATGGCTTCTCCAAGTTTTTTTTTCAATATCCTTGATTTAGCTGGCATATGCTTTAATTTTGTACAATAGAAAACATGATTTTGGATAGAAAATATCTCAGGACAAGATTTTTTACTCAAACTAGCAGTAGAACTTGGCGCTGATTTCGAGAAGCCCGTGAACAACCAAAACAAAAAATACGAAAGGATCGTTGCCTAAGTCTACTACAGATGCTTATCAACGCAAGAGATGTCAAATAAGATACTGTAAAGAAAATAAAACCAACAAAATTTGCTCTAAATGTAAAAAATATGTTTGAGGAAAATGTACAATGGACACAATTGTATGTAAAAAATGCGATGAGCAATGAATTAAAAATTCTAATTTTTTGCTTTTGTAATAGAAATGGTCAATTTACACTATTTTGTTTTATTATAATAAATTTAATTTTTATTTTTATTTCCTTTCTAACATCCATGTTTCATACATTCAAGCATAAAACATAAAGTCGGGTCATTTGACCCGCTGTGGTAGAAATTGGCATCTATTAAGTGTTGGTATGATTAGTGTTAACGAATGATTCCGTAGAGAAAACGTTAAGACAGTTTTAGAAATTGTATCCACCAACCGTTATGCATGTTTTGTGACCTTCATGGCGTGACTAACTGACAATATTGAAGGCAGCAAAACGGTGTGCCAATGATCTGCTGCACCCCCCAAATCGGCACACATTTGCGCTTGAGATTTCAATCGTTATGGGTGATTTTCCTAATAGCTAAAAGGCAGATATGCATCTAATGTACGGTGCTACTAAAGATAACGGCACAGATCAGCGCTACGGCTGTATCAGGAACGCTTTCCAAGTAGACGTATGCCGAACCACAAAATGTTTCTGCGATTACATCGACAGCTGTGTGAACATTGTTTATTTAACGCCAGTATTGATGAAAGGGGTAGATCTAGGACTATACAACAAACTCATCTTAAATAAGTCATCTTGGACGATGTGGACGGAGTGAGTGAGTGAATAAATATTAACATCGCACTGTTCAGCTACATGAGGGCTTTTGGCGACGGACCACGTAATTTTGAACCATGGTCAATTGACGTGGACGGCACCTGAGCTGGCAACCCCTCTCCTAACTACCACACCCCACCAACGGGAGGACATTTGAGCTCTCGACAGATTTAACGTGCATCTCTCCTCTACACGGCGGGTCTTTAGTGGTACTGGGCTCGAACTCGTGACAAGGCCAGCCACGATCCGATACCGTGGCCACCCATGTGGACGAAACACCGGCACAAATACAAGGGCTGTAGCATATCGTTTGCATGCCAGTCAATCAACCGTTTGGAGAGTTTTACTGTTGGACAATGAAATTTCTAAAACTGTTTTAACATTTTCTCTACAAACAAAATTTTTTTATTAACCCTTAAGGCTGTTTTCGGTTAATGTAAAAGAATAGGACCTTAATTTGGTAAAAATTTTCAGATATAAAAGAAATGAACATTTTATATGATATATATATATATCCTGGCTTCACTATCCTTTATAGAGCAGCATTTTTTTTTATCATACTTCCCATTTTTTTAACAGAGTTGAATCATTTTTTCTGGTGTAAAGTGTGTTTCGCGTTTTTTCTCCTATACCGTAATGTTAAATGGGCTATGCCTTCACGCATTAAAACGAAAAAGAAAGTATTCATGGAATATTTTGAAATTTTTAAAAACACTATATTGTTAACAGAGGTACGAGTTATAATATTGTAAATTTCTAGTGAAATTGAGGCATTTTTCTGTCTGAAAATGTGCTTCGCGTTTAGTTCAAGCTCTCGTACTTTTACCGAAGACAGCCTTAAGTATGTGGTCATGGTCCCGAACTCGTGACCTGCGTAGTCGAGTCTTGGGCTCGAGTCCTGGTGCGCTTATGGCCCACGATGAAAAGGAGCTGATTCATGTTAAATCTGTTGAGGTCCAAAATCTTCCCTTTGGTGTGGAGGAAAAGTTTGGTGTGCCAGCTTAGGTGTCGGCATCGTCGCTTGATGTGGGTTCACAGTTACGAGGTCCATCGCCAATAGCCTTTGCGTTGCTTTAGATGCAGACGTTAATAAAATCAAAATAGTCCTTAATAAATACGAAATGCATAAAATAAGAATACATTTGTCATATTTGTTTTTTTTTGGGGGGGGGG
>BMAV01006023.1:304163-315720 GCA_019973955.1 Trichonephila inaurata madagascariensis
CTGAAATGCATATTTTGTCCATTTTATGAGCACTCCCGAACTCATTTATGCAGATAAGTGTGGGAAATCCTTTTAAAAAATGTCTTCACAAGACGGCACTTTTACCTGTTAGACTTTTCCAGCTTTAAAAGAATAACCCTTATATTTTCACTGATTTTCAACAAATTTCGTTAATGGAAAACAATTTAATACAGAAGTAGCTCAAAGCCAATCGAATGTTCAGATATATATGTAAGTACAGGTAAGAGGAAGAGAAATTCATGGTTTTTTAGAGAGAGTTATTTATTATTTTTTTTTACATTAAGGCAGAAGAGCCGCAATACGTCTATGCAGAAAGGCGTGATCTGCTGACTCCTGTTTTAGTACAATAATATGCGCAAATCTTGGGCTGTTGATGCATCTGGGAATCGTGAGATGATTGTGGGTTACTAAATTTAAAGAAATTTGATAGGGATTTTCTTCAACAAGAATATCAGGTGCAGTAAATTAATGGAATGTGAATACAGAAGTATATATTTTTGCATCACAAATCTCTTACTGCGTTGATGTATAATACCAGCAGGCAAACATACATACTGATTCAATTTATTCCTTAAATATTTTGTATGTATTTTATTTTATTCCTTTGTTTATGATTTTTTTGAAAATAAATTATCCTCGATTGTTATTACTAGGTGGAAATAGACTTATTAGTTATCGGAAACAATACCAGGCTAGTTACTAATTTAAAATATGTAAGGGAACAGCTCCATTTCTGTATGACAGCTTTTGCAAGTGCGAGTACAAATTTAGGATCATACTACAATGAATTTTGAAAAATTTATACTCTAATTGCAATTTTTAAATGCATATTTTCCCATATGTTTGGAGTTTCATCTTTCCCGGTTTTATATGTAAATTTTTTTAAAGTTATTATCATTCAAAAAATATTTATACCCAAAAGCATATAAATGAAACTATTGCTTCATAAAATTATGCGTTTTACTCAGACCTCTAATAAGGCTGAAGCACAACTGCAAATCCTAGAAAAAATCCTTCACTTTGATAATAGAAAAAAAAACCGTGTACAGTTTATCCAGGGGCCTAGAAAACTTTTTACACGAAAGGGGATTGAAACTGAAAATAGTTTGTGCGCATCACTGGACTAGTTGTAGATCTCATGATAGGGGGTTTGATTTGATTTTTCATTTGCGTTGCACTCTGCACTCTAAAATAAGGGGCTGCGGTAGCCCAATGGTCAAGGTATCGGGTCATGGCAGGCATGTCACGAGTTCGGTTCCAATTCAGGTGTCGTCCACGTCACTTGATCATGGTTCAAAATTACGAGGCCCGTCACCAAAAGCTCTTGTGTAGCTGAATAGTGCAACGTTAATATATATATTCACTCACTCACTCGCACTCTAAAATAATGCGAAGGCTATTGGCGACGGACTTCCTAATTTAGAGCACCAGTCAAGTAACGAAAACGACACCTGTGTGCTGGCAACCCCACTATCTAAACTTCCACTCAACACTAATGTGATTACCTTGGGCCTCAAAATATCTGTTGTCGTGTCCTTCCCGATAGGAAGAAATGAAAGTTGCCCGAGACAGGTTGGACTTCTACACGATAGATGGCGACACCACGTATCTCCACCTCCACAATTTAGCCATAGAACTGGAGAGGAGGGAAATATTCTTCAGCCTCCTGCACCTGTGGTTTCTGCTGCGACCACCCACAAGACTTTCGGACTCAATGATTTAACGAGCACGTACTCCGTGTGTGCTCAGAGGGTATTTGGTGGCATCGAACCCAGGCCCTCCGGTCTGGAGCCCGATGCTCTAACCACTAAGCTACCCACGGCCGTCTCAAAAGATCTTCGTGGTGGATTTTCGATGGCACTAGGATTTTAACCTGCTACTCGGCAACGAGTTCACCGCTATGACCACTCAGCTACCACATGAGTGAATATTAAAGTCCCACTGTTCAGCTACAAGAGGGCTGTTTGGTGACGAACCTCGTAATTTTAAACCATGGTCAGGTGACGAGGAATACACCTGAGCTAGCACCCCTCTCCTAGCTTCCACACCAACGGAAGGACGTTTGAGCTCTCAACAGATTTAACGTGCATAGCTCCCCTACACTGCGGATTTTTAGTGGTACTGGGTTCAAAATCTTAACAAGCCAGCTACGATCTGATACCTTGACCACTAGGCTACCATGGCCATCTCACGACTCAAAAGAAATAACGGTGACCGTAAGCTCGTGACCGGACAAAGACCTCCTGAGAGAGAGAGAAAGCCAAGAACTTACTCTAATATTTCCATATTAATATGCAAGAAACCTAGCATAGGTGTCGTCCTCGTCACTTAACCATGGTTCAAAATTACGAGTTCCATCGCCAAAAGCCCTCGTGTAGTGCTCACTGTGCGACGTTAATATTCACTCATTCACTAAACTGTGTAAAACCTTTTTAGCGTCGGTATTAAAAAGCGTTTAACTCTTTATCTACCGCATTATGATTTACTGCAGTTTTTTTCATGCAATATTTTTTTGGATCACTACATTGAAAATTAAGGGGTATACATAAACAAAAAATACTCAACTTTGGAAAATTTAATCCGTTAGAGCTAATTTTAATTAAAGATATTCAACTGTAAAATTAATTATATACACTGTTCACTTAAAATAAATAGTCAAATCGTTTTCTAAGGTCTTCATTAAAATACAAAAAACAACATTTACATTTACATTTTTCGGGACAAAAAGGATAATCTTCGCAATCCGCTGAAAACGCAATTTCTGCTATAAAACTATTCCCCTTCTCCGCTAAAACACGCATCATAGAACCCATGCTGCCAAATATCTTGGAAGAGAAAATTTCAAAGAATATTCCTGGTAAGTATAGTCAGAATATTCATAAAAATGGTTATTCTATGTAATTTTAAAGTGAGTGGTACTTATAAGTACCGTTGGCAGATAAAGGTTTAAAATGTATTTAAGAAACTGAAGGTTAACGCAAGGGAAGTTAATTTAGTTGCTTTGTACTCATCACTTGTGAGAATTTTTATTAATTTTGTGGGATATAAATCTTAGATTTGAATCTCTTTTCCGTTATGTTCTAAAATTAGCAACAGCATTTCAGAATTTGACCTTTAGAAACTTCCAATGACTCTTTAGCAAAGTCATTAGGTATTTTGAATTGAATGAGCTACACGCAAGAAATAAGCATTGGTAATGACTTTCAAGTTCCGTATAAAGAAAGAAAGAAAAATAAAAGGTAATCCATTGTCCTCCTTTTTTTTGTTCTAAAATAATGGAGAAGTGAAGCGAAGTGAAGTAAAACCTTATTTCCCATTAACACATAGACAACTTCATAAATGTAGGTTAGAAAGAGCTTATATGTACGAGAGCTGTTTAAATTGTGTAAAATGTGAAAATGTCCGTCTAGATTCATTAAAGGCATAACTTCTTTCCTCAGAATAAGAGCTATGACATCTTGCAGAGAAATGTTATAGATTAGTTTCAAAAAGAAGTTTAACGTAATTTATCTCGAGAGTTTGCGGCAAACTGATTTTTCGTCAATTCATACAAAATAACCAGTATAATTTATCTGATGTGACCTAACAGATTTAAAATGTATATTTCTACGCAACTATGAAGACCAACACTCTTCTATTATTTCACCACACACACACACACACACTAGTTCAAATTTTCAATCGTCAGTAAAATACTTTTTATTCATCCACTGAAGTTCAAATACATTTTTTTAAACTTGTAGTGGATGACACTTGATGTTAATACAGTTTTTTCAAATATTAATTCATTAATTAAATTTTATTTTTTGGTTTAAAATTTATTCCGCATTATTTCTGACAGAGTTAAAACTAGCAACAAAAGATGGTGCCAGTAAGCTTTTCTAAGGTATTTTTTTCTTGGTTTCAAATACATTTTTTTAAACTTGTATTGGATAATACTTGATGTTCATAGTTTTTTCAAATATTAATTCATTAATTAAATTTAATTAACTAAAACAAAATTTTTCTTTGTTGACCTAAGTAGGAATAGACTTAATTTTTTTATTTGTTTTTGATTGTTTATTAACGTCACACTGTAAAAAATGCAAAGGTTATTGATGATGGATGTCATAGTTTTGAACCTTCGTCAAGTAACGAGATCGACACTTGAGCTGGCACCCTATTCTCCAGGCTTCTACATCATGCCAACATAAGGTCTTTGAGCCTCGACAAATTTATCATGGATCAACCCTTTTACGTGACAGGTTTTTTATAGGATCAGAGTTGGAATTCACGACTCAAAAGAAACAACTCCCGTTACGAGATTTCGACCATGACTGCTACTACGATTTATATTTGAAGTACATTTAAATGCAAAGAAGTTACTTTCCATACTGCTTATTCCAGCGTATTATTAAACAAATAAAAAACATCGAAGCAAAAAAAGCATTTTTAAATATTTTGCATTAGAAATTTCATATTTTTTATCTTTTGAAACATGCATTTCAAACAACTATGTACACAAAACCCATCAGAAAATAATTTATCTCATTAATATTTCAAGGACTGGAAATAAAATTTGCTCTCGTGTATTAAAACTATATGAGTGAGATATTCCTAGATAAATGTATAAGAAAGTTTTTGTGTGTTCTAATTATATTATAAAAGTTTAAGCCTCTCTTTGTGTGTGTGTGTATGTAATTCTCTCGTAAGAACTTCAAAAATTAAGGAATACCATTTCAGGAACAGTTTAACTTTAAACTAGTTATTTTGTTGTGAAAAAAGCCTGAGGAATCTTTGGTGAACAATTAGGAATACATTAAAAATATAATCGACGACGTGAAAAGAAGTAGACTATTTAGTTTATCTCTTTATTGAAAAACGTTATATATATATATATACCCCTTACCTTTAAAACATATTTTACTTTCCTTTTTGAATGGGGAAGGATTTTAAAGAATAGGTAGCATTAAATGCAAATAAAGTCGATTATTTACTTTTTGTCTGAAAATCAATAACTTTAAAAATTGGCAGTTTAAGAAATACTTAACTATATATAATGCTCTAATTACTATGTATATCACCATCTTAATTTATCTTCCATAATTTTTTCCATGTATAATTTTTTTTACTATCAAAATAAATTGCACCCAAATTTTTTTTACAAGGTTTTGAAATAATGTTGTCCAAGAAAAATCAACCTTTCTTTTTTACACAGCCGATTTGCTTTATCATGATTTAAAATCGTAGGTTGTTTTGAGAAATGAAAATAAAATTCATCAATTAACTGTTGATTGCACCTGCCTACCTGGTGACAGTGTGGAAAAAACTATTTTTTTAAACGTTAATCTAAGTGTAGAGTGCGTTCTAAAATCTTATTGAGATCTGAGAAGCTTGTCTTAACTGGGTAGAGCAAGAATTGTACAAAGAGCTTGAAAAACCAAAAGGGCAAAATAAATTATGACTGTTCTGATAAAAAAGTCAACACAAAAAATATTTTGGAGAGAGAGAGAAAGCAGCTAATCTACTCAGTAGAAAATATTTATTTTATTATTATAAATATTTATAATCTAACAGGAGAAAATATTTATCGGAGAATATTCAGGAAGTATGTGGAAGACCTTTCTTGTGTGGGGACAGTTATTTTGATTCACCTTACCGTAATTATATGTCTTTATTAACAAGTGATAAGTAATTAAATTACTATTCGTAGTATTCTTTACTTAAAGTTTTCATCTTTTTCTCTTAAAGCGATATATATTCTTACCTAATTATATTTTAGTTAGTGATTAAAGCGTGAATTAATTTAAAAAATTAATTTTTAATACATAAAGAATGTAGAGTTAAATACATAAAAGTAAATAAACACACACACATGCCTAAAATTTATAATAGATTTTTAGTCTTTTGTATGTGTGTGGTTTTTCTATAAATTTTTCTTCCATCTTACGATTTTTGGTAACACATCCCCGTTTTTATAGAATATCATTTTTTATACCGTTTTTTTCCCGAGGAAAGTATATCGTTTTAAAAAGAGATGAACTCTAATTTCCCAAATATTGAATAGTTGAAATTTTTCTATATCATTCTCAGTATTGTTTTTTGTGTTTAATTTCGAATTCACTGTAAACATTATTAAATTTTATAAATTTCAGACACTATGCGATTCGATACATTTAAAAGAAAATTCAATCATTGAAGTAATGATTAATTTGGTTTGGTTTAGTAAATATCGTGGGGCATTCTAACATGACATTAAAAGTATTGAACCTTTAAGGGGGAAAAATTGAGAAAAAATCCACCCCCCTTCCAAAGGGAATTCTTCATCCGTAGCATACGTGTTATAAAGGCTATGTGTCTTAGAAGTTTTATAATAAAATTATGTAAAAAATTTATTAGAAAAACGCTAATTTCTACAATTACAGCAAAATAATCACTTTAGGTTTTAATAACAAATTTACGCTCCGAAGGTTTTAATATATTTTGAATTTATACATCTCTAATGAATTTTGAAAGGAAAAATATTAGCAGTTTTTATTTTACATTTTAATATGTTTTAAGTATAGTAAAGTAGGAATGAGACGAAGAACGAATGAATGTAAAGCTCACAACCAAAGATTGGAATAGTTTATTATATATTTGCTAAAATGGATATTTTTTTTTATATAAGTAGGACTGTTTAAATTCAAGTCACGTTTGTAAAAATATTCTTTGAAATTTAAATTTTGGGTTTCTATTTCAGAAAGTTGCTTGTACATGTTTAATTTAATGGATTATTTTTTTTTTATAAGGCTACCGGTTTAGAGATTTTATTCCAGCTTTTTTACGCGCCTAGTTGCATTCAACTATCGGGAATTCTTTAGTTTTCAAAATGATTTTACATTGATCAAGTAGACGTCCCTCATAATCTATGGAGCAAGATATCGACAATGAATTTCTTTATTTTAATTCACTATCAGGCTATCTATTTTATTTCAATCAAAGCTCAAGGGCTACACGAGTGCTATTTGCAACGAACTTCATGTTGTCATGTCCTTCTCGAAGGGAAGGAATGAAAGTTGCCAGAGCCTGAGACAGGTTGGACTTCTACACGATAGATGGCGACACCACCTATCTCCACTTCCATAATTTAGGCATGAAACTGGAGGGGAGGGAAATATTCTCCAGCATCTTGCACCCGTGGTTTCTGCTGCGACCAACCACAAGACTTGCGGATCTACTGATTTAACGAGAACGTGCTCCGGGTGCCCTCTGAGGACATTTGGTGGCATCGGGCATCGAACCCTGAAGTCCGATGCTCTAACCACTAGGCTACCCACGGCCCCAACGAACTTCATAATTTTGAATTATGGTTAAGTAATGAGGTGACTCTTGAAACGAAACCATATTCTCCTAATTTCTACATAACACCATGGCAGGAACTTATGAAGTAGGCTAATATATAAAATACATGACTGGCATTTATTTCATTTATTGGATAAGTAATTTACTACATGGCTTAAATTCACTATCAAAAATCAGTATATATATGCGCAGTAAAAACTATGTATTCAGGTAGAAAAGCATTTTCAATTTTGCATCTAATTTATCAAGATTAAATTTTTTTTCTCAAAATACTAATTATGAGAGCATCTAAACTTTTGTACTTTAAAATCTGCTTACTGGCTACTAAAATATGTCGGAAAGCTGCTAAATAGTTACTTAAGATCATTAAAAAACTACAATTTGAAATCAATGCCAGGTTTTTCATCTCCCCATTTAAAAAGTAATGAATTTAAAAAATATTGAAACAAAAGAGCACTGTTACTTTTATCACCTATTTATATTGATTTCAAAACTCCACCTTTTTATAAATATTTGGAATTAAAGACACACAATTGTTTAGTAATTAGTTTTAAAACATTCAAAAACAGCTTTAATTTGGTATATTTATACGCTTTTCTCTATTTTAATATATTCTAATAACTAGGTCAGTTACATTTTCAAATATAACAATTGTGGTGTATGGAATAAAATGTAAGTTATTCACTAAAAAGTTATTTGTCAAATATTTACTACATTTAGATACATTTTTTTTATTGAGTTCTACCCGAAGAAGATTTTCACGTTAAGTTTTATGCATGTTTTCGAAGAAAAAATTCAAATTTTCGTAAGTATTTGTTCAAATAACTAATATAATTACATTCAAAGCTTTTAAATTTAGTTATTAATGAAATGTAGAGTATTTAATTTTTCAGATGCATAAAGTTCTAGACCATTTTTTTTAAAAGGGAAATTGCATGCTAAGAAAAATTATTCGCATGCAATCACATTTACCTTTTTAAAAGAAAGCTAATGATAATTATCAGTGGATACAATCAAATTGAAAGAATAAGAACAATATTTATATGGATCATTATTCACTACAGTTTATTGAGTTCAATAAATCGTAAGTGCGAATTCCTTATTTAGTTCAAATCTTTAGGCTCTTCTCTGGTGAAAAAAATCTGATAAAAGATACTGATCGAATATTCGAACTGGCAATGATTTGAAAAATTACATTTGTAGGCAAGCTAAGAGCGAATTAAATTCGGATATAAAACTTTTCTGTAACGGTGAATATTACCAAATGAGGTTTGATAAGAATTTATTTTTACCCTCTTAAACAGGTTAAAGGTGTTTCACCTCAAGTTTCTCTCCCATTGCATCCGAATCTTGAACTTGGAAGTGAAATCTGGGTTAAATGGCACTAATTGGAACATCGCATACTTCATTGGGCCGCGGACGATTTCGCTTTTAGGCAATGAATTGTTTAATTAACTACATTGTAGTAGAGATAAGGAATTCGCAAAAGAGGACAAGAGAGAAAAAAAAAATGCTAAGATTTATTATTGGTATGAGTTACTTTTTATAGAATTGAGAAGAATTCTAGACATTTATGAGGATCATTAAGGACAGTTTAGAGGACTCAAGTTAAATTTTTTTGCATTCGAACAGCATGCAGATCCTCTTAAATTGCAAGGGAATTTCTTCAAGTGATCTATTAAAAGGCAGAATAAATGCAGTATAACAATATAAGTACATCAAAAGGCAATTAAATGGATACGCTAAGGAATTTTTTATATGATGTCCTTTAAGGTATATCAAGCGTGTATGTATAACAAATTATCAGATGCATTAACTTAAATCCAGAGTAATTTAATTCAATACAGCTGAAGGAGAATAAAAATATTCATGCATCTTATATTATAATTTTACGTACACCCTCCCTCTTCCCCCTTTGAAATCAAAATTGAAGATCTTTTTATAGGACATCCATACTAAATATGTAGAATATAACGGGGTATAAAAACCTAATTATAATAATATATCAACAAATATAACACAGTTTTACATTCACACAATTTACAATTAAAGATATTAATGTCATGAAACATAGAATTAAAAATAATTTAAAAGCAGCAAAATTACAAGATCCCAATTTTAATCGAAAATAAAACAAAATCTTAACTAAATAAATTAAAACATAATATACTCAAAAGGTGTAAAGTAAGGATCTGTAACAAAAACTTCCCATTAAAAAAGTGATTAACAAACATAAGCAAACACAGACTGCTGAATACAGCCAATCAATTATTTTTTTAACATCGCAACAATAAGAGTACTGAAGCCCTGGCCTCTTAGTTTTGAACTCCAATCAAATGACAAGGACATTACTTAAATTTTATTCTCATAACTTCCACACAACGCAAGGACATCATTACTCAACTTACAAGGTCTCTTCCGAACTAATTGAATAGCCCCGCACACATTGGATACAAAAGACTTCAAAATCATCTAATTTGTTAAATAGAGTATCATTTATGTAATGGTGATTTTCTGCAATAATTTCAACTAGTAAATATGCTACGGACAAGTTTATATAGCAGGAACCATAATGATCGCGCGCGCGCGGGTAGTTTTAATTCTTTGCGAGAATCAAATCCATTATTTAAACCTTTGGGAAACGTAAAAAAATACTTTGTCGTTTAAGGTATCCGACTACTTGCGACAACTTTTTTAAAAATAAAAATGGAGTTATGAAATTTTTTTTTGTGGTTGTTAGATTTATTAGTACATTGTAAGAAAAAAATATTAAAATTAAGGAGAAAAAGAAATTATTACTAAAATGAGAAAATTGGTAAAAATTGACCAAAAATTACATAAACAGGGCCCACTCTATACAAAAGGCTTATGAACAAATTCTCAATTTTGATATATGTGTTACTTTGCCATTTATTTTTGAAATTACCTTCAGGTTAAGAGACATTTTAATTTTTTAAAAAAAAAACTAGGGCACTTTGTATTAGTAATTATATGAAATTTCTTTAAAAAAACAGTGATTATATTCATATAAGGGACTGTAAATTTTGTAATAAAAACAAACAGTGATTGATAAATCTGAAGGATAAAATAATTCTAATGCTATACAGAACATAGACAAAAAATTCAGTTAATAATTTTCAAAACTTTGAACAATCGCTATCCCCGTGCGTTTGAGCATTTTCTAGAAAAATCATTTCGAGTAAAACGCATTTTAAAGTTTGACATCTTGCATTTTAAAGTGACATCTTCCGACTACGTTCGGAACCGTGATTTTGCAAAAGCGTACAAATGGATAATATTTATGATATTTAGTGTCACTTAAATTAGAAAATGTATATAAAATTGTATTAAGAATAGTATTACAATAAAACACTATTTAAGTACAATATTTTAACAAAAAATGAACATAGAATGACCCATTTTCAAAATATTCTCCTTTTTGCGAAAAATGCTTCTATTATAATAATATTTTACCTGTATATAGCTGAGACCTCTGTGCAGAGGCTCAACTAGAATTTTTTTAAATATATAACTTAGAAGTAGGTTTTATCTATGTTTTACGACAACAGAGGGGAGAAATTTTAAGAAAAAAACGCCGATAATTATTTCAATTGGTTGCAACTCTGAAAATAATGTGAATTTTTCAAAAATCATAGTTCAGACTCTCTGAAGAAGTCTTTGCTTTATCTAAGCACACACAAAATATTTTAAAAGCATTTTTTATAAAAGGAGAACATTTTGAAAAAGGTTATTCTAAGTTAATTTTTTACCCAAATATTGTATTTAAATAATTGTTTTTGTCAAAAAATGTCCTTAAAACAATTTTATACATGTATTCTAATTTAAGTGACACTAAATATCAGGAAAATTATCCATTTATGCCCCTTTTTAAAAATCACGGTTCCGAACGTAGTCGGATACTTTAAAGTTATGGCATTTGCTTTTACTAAAACACTTGTAGTTTTGTTTTAGCGAATAGAAAGTAAAAAAAACTTGGTATTTTTATAAAGCTAATAAGATGTGGCTTATAAAATAAGTAAAAAAAAAATCAATTTTTGAAAAAGTTCACGATTTTAGGGTAGTCTGATACTTTAAACAGAGTTTCAAACTTGTATAAAAGAAAACAATGAAAATATCGTTTAATACGAAACTGAGAGGACTGTAATATTTTTTTTTTTGTTGAAAGAATTTCATGTTAAAGGATATTTCCGGG